>CAMDTW010000411.1:120000-124811 GCA_945910005.1 Isoperla grammatica | reverse complement strand
ACCTAACCTAACCTAACCTAACCTAACCTAACCTAACCTAACCTAACCTAACCTAACCTAACCTAACCTAACCTAACCTAACCTAACCTAACCTAACCTAACCTAACCTAACCTAACCTAACCTAACCTAACCTAACCTAACCTAACCTAACCTAACCTAACCTAACCTAACCTAACCTAACCTAACCTAACCTAACCTAACCTAACCTAACCTAACCTAACCTAACCTAACCTAACCTAACCTAACCTAACCTAACCTAACCTAACCTAACCTAACCTAACCTAACCTAACCTAACCTAACCTAACCTAACCTAACCTAACCTAACCTAACCTAACCTAACCTAACCTAACCTAACCTAACCTAACCTAACCTAACCTAACCTAACCTAACCTAACCTAACCTAACCTAACCTAACCTAACCTAACCTAACCTAACCTAACCTAACCTAACCTAACCTAACCTAACCTAACCTAACCTAACCTAACCTAACCTAACCTAACCTAACCTAACCTAACCTAACCTAACCTAACCTAACCTAACCTAACCTAACCTAACCTAACCTAACCTAACCTAACCTAACCTAACCTAACCTAACCTAACCTAACCTAACCTAACCTAACCTAACCTAGACCTAACCTAACCTAACCTAACCTAACCTAACCTAACCTAACCTAACCTAACCTAACCTAACCTAACCTAACCTAACCTAACCTAACCTAACCTAACCTAACCTAACCTAACCTAACCTAACCTAACCTAACCTAACCTAACCTAACCTAACCTAACCTAACCTAACCTAACCTAACCTAACCTAACCTAACCTAACCTAACCTAACCTAACCTAACCTAACCTAACCTAACCTAACCTAACCTAACCTAACCTAACCTAACCTAACCTAACCTAACCTAACCTAACCTAACCTAACCTAACCTAACCTAACCTAACCTAACCTAACCTAACCTAACCTAACCTAACCTAACCTAACCTAACCTAACCTAACCTAACCTAACCTAACCTAACCTAACCTAACCTAACCTAACCTAACCTAACCTAACCTAACCTAACCTAACCTAACCTAACCTAACCTAACCTAACCTAACCTAACCTAACCTAACCTAACCTAACCTAACCTAACCTAACCTAACCTAACCTAACCTAACCTAACCTAACCTAACCTAACCTAACCTAACCTAACCTAACCTAACCTAACCTAACCTAACCTAACCTAACCTAACCTAACCTAACCTAACCTAACCTAACCTAACCTAACCTAACCTAACCTAACCTAACCTAACCTAACCTAACCTAACCTAACCTAACCTAACCTAACCTAACCTAACCTAACCTAACCTAACCTAACCTAACCTAACCTAACCTAACCTAACCTAACCTAACCTAACCTAACCTAACCTAACCTAACCTAACCTAACCTAACCTAACCTAACCTAACCTAACCTAACCTAACCTAACCTAACCTAACCTAACCTAACCTAACCTAACCTAACCTAACCTAACCTAACCTAACCTAACCTAACCTAACCTAACCTAACCTAACCTAACCTAACCTAACCTAACCTAACCTAACCTAACCTAACCTAACCTAACCTAACCTAACCTAACCTAACCTAACCTAACCTAACCTAACCTAACCTAACCTAACCTAACCTAACCTAACCTAACCTAACCTAACCTAACCTAACCTAACCTAACCTAACCTAACCTAACCTAACCTAACCTAACCTAACCTAACCTAACCTAACCTAACCTAACCTAACCTAACCTAACCTAACCTAACCTAACCTAACCTAACCTAACCTAACCTAACCTAACCTAACCTAACCTAACCTAACCTAACCTAACCTAACCTAACCTAACCTAACCTAACCTAACCTAACCTAACCTAACCTAACCTAACCTAACCTAACCTAACCTAACCTAACCTAACCTAACCTAACCTAACCTAACCTAACCTAACCTAACCTAACCTAACCTAACCTAACCTAACCTAACCTAACCTAACCTAACCTAACCTAACCTAACCTAACCTAACCTAACCTAACCTAACCTAACCTAACCTAACCTAACCTAACCTAACCTAACCTAACCTAACCTAACCTAACCTAACCTAACCTAACCTAACCTAACCTAACCTAACCTAACCTAACCTAACCTAACCTAACCTAACCTAACCTAACCTAACCTAACCTAACCTAACCTAACCTAACCTAACCTAACCTAACCTAACCTAACCTAACCTAACCTAACCTAACCTAACCTAACCTAACCTAACCTAACCTAACCTAACCTAACCTAACCTAACCTAACCTAACCTAACCTAACCTAACCTAACCTAACCTAACCTAACCTAACCTAACCTAACCTAACCTAACCTAACCTAACCTAACCTAACCTAACCTAACCTAACCTAACCTAACCTAACCTAACCTAACCTAACCTAACCTAACCTAACCTAACCTAACCTAACCTAACCTAACCTAACCTAACCTAACCTAACCTAACCTAACCTAACCTAACCTAACCTAACCTAACCTAACCTAACCTAACCTAACCTAACCTAACCTAACCTAACCTAACCTAACCTAACCTAACCTAACCTAACCTAACCTAACCTAACCTAACCTAACCTAACCTAACCTAACCTAACCTAACCTAACCTAACCTAACCTAACCTAACCTAACCTAACCTAACCTAACCTAACCTAACCTAACCTAACCTAACCTAACCTAACCTAACCTAACCTAACCTAACCTAACCTAACCTAACCTAACCTAACCTAACCTAACCTAACCTAACCTAACCTAACCTAACCTAACCTAACCTAACCTAACCTAACCTAACCTAACCTAACCTAACCTAACCTAACCTAACCTAACCTAACCTAACCTAACCTAACCTAACCTAACCTAACCTAACCTAACCTAACCTAACCTAACCTAACCTAACCTAACCTAACCTAACCTAACCTAACCTAACCTAACCTAACCTAACCTAACCTAACCTAACCTAACCTAACCTAACCTAACCTAACCTAACCTAACCTAACCTAACCTAACCTAACCTAACCTAACCTAACCTAACCTAACCTAACCTAACCTAACCTAACCTAACCTAACCTAACCTAACCTAACCTAACCTAACCTAACCTAACCTAACCTAACCTAACCTAACCTAACCTAACCTAACCTAACCTAACCTAACCTAACCTAACCTAACCTAACCTAACCTAACCTAACCTAACCTAACCTAACCTAACCTAACCTAACCTAACCTAACCTAACCTAACCTAACCTAACCTAACCTAACCTAACCTAACCTAACCTAACCTAACCTAACCTAACCTAACCTAACCTAACCTAACCTAACCTAACCTAACCTAACCTAACCTAACCTAACCTAACCTAACCTAACCTAACCTAACCTAACCTAACCTAACCTAACCTAACCTAACCTAACCTAACCTAACCTAACCTAACCTAACCTAACCTAACCTAACCTAACCTAACCTAACCTAACCTAACCTAACCTAACCTAACCTAACCTAACCTAACCTAACCTAACCTAACCTAACCTAACCTAACCTAACCTAACCTAACCTAACCTAACCTAACCTAACCTAACCTAACCTAACCTAACCTAACCTAACCTAACCTAACCTAACCTAACCTAACCTAACCTAACCTAACCTAACCTAACCTAACCTAACCTAACCTAACCTAACCTAACCTAACCTAACCTAACCTAACCTAACCTAACCTAACCTAACCTAACCTAACCTAACCTAACCTAACCTAACCTAACCTAACCTAACCTAACCTAACCTAACCTAACCTAACCTAACCTAACCTAACCTAACCTAACCTAACCTAACCTAACCTAACCTAACCTAACCTAACCTAACCTAACCTAACCTAACCTAACCTAACCTAACCTAACCTAACCTAACCTAACCTAACCTAACCTAACCTAACCTAACCTAACCTAACCTAACCTAACCTAACCTAACCTAACCTAACCTAACCTAACCTAACCTAACCTAACCTAACCTAACCTAACCTAACCTAACCTAACCTAACCTAACCTAACCTAACCTAACCTAACCTAACCTAACCTAACCTAACCTAACCTAACCTAACCTAACCTAACCTAACCTAACCTAACCTAACCTAACCTAACCTAACCTAACCTAACCTAACCTAACCTAACCTAACCTAACCTAACCTAACCTAACCTAACCTAACCTAACCTAACCTAACCTAACCTAACCTAACCTAACCTAACCTAACCTAACCTAACCTAACCTAACCTAACCTAACCTAACCTAACCTAACCTAACCTAACCTAACCTAACCTAACCTAACCTAACCTAACCTAACCTAACCTAACCTAACCTAACCTAACCTAACCTAACCTAACCTAACCTAACCTAACCTAACCTAACCTAACCTAACCTAACCTAACCTAACCTAACCTAACCTAACCTAACCTAACCTAACCTAACCTAACCTAACCTAACCTAACCTAACCTAACCTAACCTAACCTAACCTAACCTAACCTAACCTAACCTAACCTAACCTAACCTAACCTAACCTAACCTAACCTAACCTAACCTAACCTAACCTAACCTAACCTAACCTAACCTAACCTAACCTAACCTAACCTAACCTAACCTAACCTAACCTAACCTAACCTAACCTAACCTAACCTAACCTAACCTAACCTAACCTAACCTAACCTAACCTAACCTAACCTAACCTAACCTAACCTAACCTAACCTAACCTAACCTA
>CAMDTW010000411.1:0-117500 GCA_945910005.1 Isoperla grammatica | reverse complement strand
CCTAACCTAACCTAACCTAACTAACTAACTAACCTAACCTAACCTAACCTAACCTAACCTAACCTAACCTAACCTAACCTAACCTAACCTAACCTAACCTAACCTAACCTAACCTAACCTAACCTAACCTAACCTAACCTAACCTAACCTAACCTAACCTAACCTAACCTAACCTAACCTAACCTAACCTAACCTAACCTAACCTAACCTAACCTAACCTAACCTAACCTAACCTAACCTAACCTAACCTAACCTAACCTAACCTAACCTAACCTAACCTAACCCAACCCAACCTAACCTAACCCAACCTAACCCAACCCAACCTAACCTAACCTAACCTAACCTAACCTAACCTAACCTAACCTAACCTAACCTAACCTAACCTAACCGTCGCATGTGCGACTGGTGAAGAGAGAGGGTTCGGGCTCTGAGTGACGCGAACGTGTTCGCCCTCTCGCGAGTGTATTATAATTCGAGCGTTCCAGGGGAGTTTCGACCTCGCTAGCGAGTGCGATAGTTTCTGGTATATAATAGTTACGAAGGTAACAACTAAGAAGGCTGTGAAAAGACAAGACGGCAATTGTTGCAAAAAAGAAGAAGTTCGAGTAAAACTGTTATTATGAGTTCAGTGTTTTTTAGTTATTCTCTCTGTAGTTTGTTCAGAATAAAAATGAATCTGTGCATATTATTGTCACCCCTTTAATCACGTGTCCTAACCTAACCTAACCTAACCTAACCTAACCTAACCTAACCTAACCCTCCATCCTTCACTGTCCTGCTATGACCCTTTCTTATACACACCCTGAAATTACTTCTACTCACCTAACCTACCTAACGTGAGAGTAGGGGAAGGGGGAGAGGAGGAGGAGGAACCTTCAAGTTCTCCCCCCTCTTCTCCCCCTCCCCCCCCGCCCTTCCCCCTCTCCCCCTACCCCCTCTCAATCGAGAGGGGGGCAGGGGGCACTATGAGGGGGAAGGGGGGAGAGTGGAGGAGGGGGGAAGGGGGGATTGGGAGAGGGGGGGAAGATTCCCCCTCTCACCTTTCCCCCTCCCCCCTCTCCCCCTCCCCCTTCTCTCACGACCTTTATCCCTAGCTCTTTCCCTACCCCTTCCCCTAATTTTACCCCTACCCCTAGCTCTCTAGCTTTATATCTATCCCTATACATTTTCTAGCCTTACCTGACATCTATAGATTCTATCCCTAACCAATCCTTATCCCTATCCTAAGCTTACCCCTACCCTAAGCCCCACCATACGTCCAGCCTCAGGTTAACTTTTTACTGCCATGACCCTACCTTGTCCACACCCTGTTCTTACTGATTTCCCATGCCCTTATCTACGGTCTTCGTTTGGGTACACCAATGGTTCCTATGGTTCAGTGGTGGTCCCAAACGTTCACCCATCCTAGTACTGACCACGCTCAATGTTACTTAACCTAGGTGATCTGACGAGAACCGGTGTTAATCAACATGGCATGGCAGTTGACGACGGCGAACTTTGTTATTCTACACTCTATGATGCATTGCACTGACATGAGTAATCCTGTTTGACAAGCTATTGTCAAACAAGATGTACAAGCTATTCAGCTCACAATCTCATCGCTTCGGTGGTCGAGCGGTCTATGATTGTGAATGTATAAGTATGTCCTCTCTTTCCAGGTTCGAATCCCGCTCGGGGCAAACTTTATAACATGCTAATATTCGTATGTAACGTTGTACCCTTTCTGTGCTTTCACGTGGTATATATCGATGTTCATTACTCTCTTGAATTCCATGTGTAAATTACATTGCTGGTTTAATTAAATTGTATGTATGAACCTAATGTGAATGATTATGTAATATTGTACACTGCCTCTGCTTACATATGGTATTAGTAAGCTTGCTTGTATGTCATGTAAACCTTACATTGTTAGATTAATTAAATAATAGGTTCTCATTATGTATGTCACATACCTTGCATTGTTAATTTACTTGTATATTATGTACTCATAATGTGTGTGTATTAATAAAATAATAATACAAATTATCAAATGTTAATCGCTTTTACTTTTTTATATTACTGACCACATTGGAAAAACATATTCCGACATAACACATCTAAACTAACTAAGGAATAACAATTGCAATAAATAATTCACTTGTGTTATTTGTTTATTTTGTCATATGGGTTAAACAGGGGAAGTACAACTCAAGTACGGATTGTACATGCTAAAGGAGAAGGGGGAGGTGGGGGGGTAACTAAAATAAACTCAAATTTTAATTTTGTTTTATTCTACTATATCTAAGGAATCTATAAATTTGACACCGAACTCGCATACATTATCGAAACAGGGTTTGATGTTCCATATACACCAAGGGGGGGGGGGGGCGTGTTTCTATTTCTTGGCATTTTGGTTGTATTGTGTTGAACTCGACACAGGTTATCAATGGTTGTACAACTCGATAAGGGGTAGTACAGATAACTTATTGAAAATTTGACTTTGTTTCACTATTTCTCTCTAAACTGTACATTGGACGCTGAACTCGCACAGAACTATCGAAAAGAGGCTTGGTGCCTCCCATTACCAATTTGTGGGTGTGTCCTACGATAACTGGTACTCGGAATATGTTCGGGTCTATTCGGCTTAGGTCGACAATTCTCGGCTTGTTGTTGTTGCTGTCACCTGCCTTTTTGGTTGATTGGTTTGGTGTCGTCCATGTTTGATTTCTCTGCGCATGCGTACACCGTGTCGGAGACGGCAACGTGAACGCCAAAGTTTGGACTTGGCGAACTTTACCGACCGCGTTGCCGTCTCGCGTTGGCACTTGGCGAACTTTACCGACCGCGTTGCCGTCTCGCGTTGGCAACCCGTCAATCATAAACGCTCCGCCGTATTAGCTATCTTACAACATTCACAATAACGTTTCCCAATTCCGTTTCCGTCAATCATAAACCAGGCTTAAAGTTTGCAAAGTCCCAACTTTGGCGTTCACGTTGCCGCCTCCGACACGGTGTACGCATGCGCAGAGTAAACAAACATGGACGACACCAAACCAACCAATCAAAAAAGGCAGCTGGCAGCAACTACAACAAGCCGAGAATGGTCGACTTCAGACGAATAGACACGAACATATTCCGAGTACTAGAATGCTTGCCCAAGCCACCCACTTATCTAGGACTTGACCCTAGGCCTCCCCTAGCCCTCGACTATGAAGGAACCATTCAGATCTAGGCCTAAGCCTACGGAAGAGGGTCAACAAACAATGCAACCAGAACACGATTATGCCTTGGGGATGTTATTATATTATATGTTATTATATAAATAGGGCTAGTTATTTTACAACGCGGCCTAGGCCTACCTAGAACTACGCTAGGACTAAGAAAAAAAGGACTAGGCTTATGAGCCTAGGCTTGCTGGCCGGCCCAAGAACGAGGCTAGGCCTAGGGCTTATGCTGGTAAACTACCTAAGCTAGGCCTAGTCAACTATAGCTACAATTAGGGCCTAGTACCCTATGCTTGCTGGCTGGCCTAAGGCCCGCCCAAGACCCCCACTCATCTAGGACTTGGCCCTATACCATGATTTATGTAGGATCTAGGCCCACCATAGCCCTCGCCCTTGAAGAAACCATTTAGGTCTAGGCATTGGCCTACAGAAGAGGTACAACAAAACAACCACAACACAATTAAGTCTAGGCCTTGGAGCCCTGGAACTGGTCCAGGGCTGTTTATTATACAACTAGGCCTAGGCCTAGAGATACGCTAGGAGTAATGGTCCAGGACTAGACCTGCTGGCTGCCCTAAAACCTAGGGCGTGCCAGAATAATAGTAAGGCATAAGTATTCATTTAGGTATCGAAAATAACCAGTTATTTAGCCTATTCTCGCAGTCGTTTTCACTTTAACTGCATTTCTACCACTTCCACACACCATTACACGGTTAAAAAACACTACTTTGTACCTAGGCCCCCATATAATTTATTTACAGTATTTGTTCATCCTTTTCCGAGCGGGCGCACAATGTGCATACTTGCCACCCGTATGAACACAGCAAGTGATCCTGTGAAACGAAGGCAAGAAAATGCATAAGTGTACTGTGTATGTATCTACATAATCGTTCGGCCGATGTAGGCTTACTAACCCTAGACCCTAGGCTTAGTGTTCTTTGCTTGCTGGCTGGCATAAGGCCCCCTCAAGAGATCCACACAAGTAGGGCTAGGCCAAAGACCATGCTTTATGAAGGGCGTAAAAGCCTACGTCAAAACCCGGCGCACAGCATGCACAAAGTTTAGAAGAAAATGGCCAATGACATGTAACACCTGTAGTAGGCTAGATCACCTATCCTCCAACCTTCAACTCAGTAGCAAATCGAAGCTATTTTGTATTGTGCAGTTGACAGGCTAATTTGGACCTTTTAGCACTGCGAGTGGCAGACCCATTCACGCCTGTAGTAGTTGCCCAATTCAAGATGGCTGCCAGCTTGCCTCGTCTGCCGCTAGGCCACTAGCGCGCGCAGATCGACAGACCTTGCTCTAAAAGGAACCATGTACGAGGGCGGTGGTGAAGTGCGCACCAACATAACCTCGCTTGTAACAGAAAAATAGCCTGTGGGAAGACCCTCAAGGACAGTAATATTTGCACAAAGTGTGCACTTGGAGTGGGCTCGTGACATTGGCTTATGCTGGGTTTACACACCGGAATAAGGTTTAAGATTTTCTTCTAAGGAAAGTATTTTCCAAACTGATTTACTAGGATCGCTACCATTGGCCGGATTTATAAAAGCTCGACTCTCATTGGCTGGGCTAAGAATTTTAGGGATAAAGGCTATAACAAGTTGGAATAGTTTCAACTTTCGTCCTAGCCCTTAAATCTTAGAAAGTTATGTGAACGCCAAGATGCTACTAGCTTGATTCAACTTTGTTAAACCTTAGACCTTATTACGGTGTGTAAACCGGGTTTTACTAAGAGCACCCAAACACCTCAAAACTAGTCGGCAACAATACTGTCCTTAACCCCACATTTTCGAAATGCATGCAGTGGCTTAATTTGGGTATCAAACCATGCATATCCAAAGCAGCTGTATAAAGCTGTATCAGCTAAAGATTTGGTATTGAACTAAAATAGCAGAGCACATAGCCTACATTTCAATATTAATTTTCCAAAGCTCTGAATTTGTTTGGTTGGGATGTTACACCCCTTAGGGGGCGACCCACCGCTAGTGTCTAATGTGAGGCAGCCGCCAGGAACGGCTATTTTTTAAAAAATCTCACTAATTTCATTGCATGCACGTACCTTTCCACCACTCGCAGCTCCTACAGCATCGGCTAGGGTAAAATAATTTGGTAGGCAGGAATACAATTCTTTTATTACAGACAATGTTTAATGTATTACATTGCACAATTCTTATTCCGGTACAAGCTTCTAGATGTACTGCAATGAAAATACAAACATATTAAAGACATTTTGGAAACTTCCCCCCATAAACACCAAATCCAATTGTAGCCTTCCTGTCTAGTGTTGTCGGCAGGAGTGCGGAATAGCGCATTCTAACGAGATGTTGGTGACATTCTAACGAGATGTTGGTGACATTGTAACAAGATGTTGGTTACATTCTAACGAGATGTTGGTGACTTTGTAACGAGATGTTGGTGACATTCTAACGAGATGTTGGTGACATTGTAACGAGATGTTGGTGACATTGTAACGAGATGTTGGTGAAATTGTAACGAGATGTTGGTGACATTCTAACGAGATGTTGGTGACATTGTAACGAGATGTTGGTGACATTTTAACGAGATGTTGGTGACATTTTAACGAGATGTTGGTGACATTGTAACGAGATGTTGGTGACATTCTAACGAGATGTTGGTGACATTGTAACGAGATGTTGGTGACATTGTAACGAGATGTTGGTGAAATTGTCTAGACACGCACTGAGGTCGAGACTGCAGGGAGGAACACGGACAGTTCTATGGAGGTGTGTGACTGAGTGACCGAGTGTCTGAGTGACTGAGTGGATGAGTGGCTGAGTGGCTGAGTGGCTGAGTGACTGAGTGGCTGAGTGGCTGAGTGGCTGAGTGGCTGGACACGCACTGAGGTCGAGACTGCAGGGAGGAACACACGGACAGTTCTATGGAGGTGTGTGACTGAGTGACCGAGTGACTGAGTGACCGAGTGACTGAGTGACCGAATGACTGAGTGGCTGAGTGGCTGGACACGCACTGAGGTCGAGACTGCAGGGAGGAACACGGACAGTTCTATGGAGGTGTGTGACTGAGTGACCGAGTGGCTGAGTGGCTGAGTGGCTGAGTGGCTGAGTAGCTGAGTGGCTGAGTGACTGAGTGGCTGAGTGGCTGGACACGCACTGAGGTCGAGACTGCAGGGAGGAACACGGACAGTTCTATGGAGGTGTGTGACTGAGTGACCGAGTGACTAAGTGACCGAGTGGATGAGTGGCTGAGTGGCTGAGTGGCTGAGTGACTGAGTGGCTGAGTGGCTGAGTGGCTGAGTGGCTGGACACGCACTGAGGTCGAGACTGCAGGGAGGAACACACGGACAGTTCTATGGAGGTGTGTGACTCAGTGACCGAGTGACCGAGTGACCGAGTGACTGAGTGACCGAGTGACTGAGTGGCTGAGTGGCTGGACACGCACTGAGGTCGAGACTGCAGGGAGACACACGGACAGTTCTATGGAGGTGTGTGACTGAGTGACCGAGTGACTGAGTGACCGAGTGACTGAGTGACCGAATGACTGAGTGGCTGAGTGGCTGGACACGCACTGAGGTCGAGACTGCAGGGAGGAACACGGACAGTTCTATGGAGGTGTGTGACTGAGTGACCGAGTGGCTGAGTGGCTGAGTGGCTGAGTGGCTGAGTGGCTGAGTGGCTGAGTGACTGAGTGGCTGAGTGGCTGAGTGGCTGAGTGGCTGGACACGCACTGAGGTCGAGACTGCAGGGAGGAACACGGACAGTTCTATGGAGGTGTGTGACTGAGTGACCGAGTGACCGAGTGACCGAGTGACCGAGTGACTGAGTGACCGAGTGACTGAGTGGCTGAGTGGCTGGACACGCACTGAGGTCGAGACTGCAGGGAGGAACACGGACAGTTCTATGGAGGTGTTTGACTGAGTGACCGAGTGACTGAGTGACCGAGTGACTGAGTGACCGAGTGACTGAGTGACCGAGTGACTGAGTGGCTGAGTGGCTGAGTGGCTGGACACGCACTGAGGTCGAGACTGCAGGGAGGAACACGGACAGTTCTATGGAGGTGTGTGACTGAGTGACCGAGTGACTAAGTGACCGAGTGACTGAGTGACCGAGTGACTGAGTGACCGAGTGACTGAGTGACCGAGTGACTGAGTGGCTGAGTGGCTGGACACGCACTGAGGTCGAGACTGCAGGGAGGAACACGGACAGTTCTATGGAGGTGTGTGACTGAGTGGCTGAGTGGCTGAGTGACTAAATGACCGAGTGACTGAGTGGCTGAGTGGCTGGACACGCACTGAGGTCGAGACTGCAGGGAGGAACACGGACAGTTCTATGGAGGTGTGTGACTGAGTGGCTGAGTGGCTGAGTGACTGAGTGACTGAGTGACTGAGTGGCTGAGTGGCTGGACACGCACTGAGGTCGAGACTGCAGGGAGGAACACGGACAGTTCTATGGAGGTGTGTGACTGAGTGACCGAGTGACTGAGTGACCGAGTGACTGAGTGACCGAGTGACTGAGTGGCTGAGTGACCGAGTGACTGAGTGACTGAGTGGCTGAGTGGCTGAGTGGCTGGACACGCACTGAGGTCGAGACTGCAGGGAGGAACACGGACAGTTCTATGGAGGTGTGTGACTGAGTGACCGAGTGACTGAGTGACCGAGTGACTGAGTGACCGAGTGACTGAGTGGCTGAGTGGCTGGACACGCACTGAGGTCGAGACTGCAGGGAGGAACACGGACAGTTCTATGGAGGTGTGTGACTGAGTGACTGAGTGGTTGAGTGACCGAGTGACTGAGTGACTGAGTGGCTGAGTGGCTGGACACGCACTGAGGTCGAGACTGCAGGGAGGAACACGGACATTTCTATGGAGGTGTGTGACTGAGTGACCAAGTGACTGAGTGACTGAGTGACCGAGTGACCGAGTGACTGAGTGACCGAGTGGCTGAGTGACTGAGTGACTGAGTGACTGAGTGACTGAGTGACCGAGTGACTGAGTGACCGAGTGGCTGAGTGACTGAGTGACTAAGTGACTGAGTGACTGAGTGGCTGAGTGGCTGGACACGCACTGAGGTCGAGACTGCAGGGAGGAACACGGACAGTTCTATGGAGGTGTGTGACTGAGTGACCGAGTGACTGAGTGACTGAGTGACCGAGTGGCTGAGTGACTGAGTGACTGAGTGACTGAGTGACTCAGTGACTGAGTGACTGAGTGGCTGAGTGGCTGGAAACGCACTGAGGTCGAGACTGCAGGGAGGAACACGGACAGTTCTATGGAGGTGTGTGACTGAGTGACCGAGTGACTGAGTGACCGAGTGACCGAGTGACTGAGTGGCTGAGTGGCTGAGTGACTGAGTGGCTGAGTGACCGAGTGACTGAGTGGGTGAAGGGTGAAGGGTGACGAGTGACGAGTGACGAGTGACGAGTGACGAGTGACGAGTGACGAGTGACGAGTGAAGAGTGACGAGTGAAGCGTGACGAGTGAAGCGTGACGAGTGAAGAGTGACGAGTGAAGAGTGACGAGTGAAGAGTGACGAGTGAAGAGTGACGAGTGAAGAGTGAAGAGTGAAGAGTGAAGGGTGAAGAGTGAAGGGTGAAGAGTGAAGAGTGAAAGGTGAAGAGTGAAGGGTGAAGAGTGAAGGGTGAAGGGTGAAGGGTGAAGGGTGAAGGGTGAAGGGTGAAGGGTGAAGGGTGAAGGGTGAAGGGTGAAGGGTGAAGGGTGAAGGGTGAAGGGTGAAGGGTGAAGGGTGAAGGGTGAAGGGTAAAGAGTGAAGGCAAAAGAGTGAAGGGTAAAGAGTGAAGGGTAAAGAGTGAAGGGTAAAGAGTGAAGGGTGAAGAGTGAAGGGTGACGAGTGACGAGTGACGAGTGACGAGTGACGAGTGAAGAGTGAAGAGTGAAGAGTGAAGAGTGAAGAGTGAAGGGTGAAGAGTGAAGAGTGAAGAGTGAAGAGTGAAGAGTGAAGAGTGAAGAGTGAAGAGTGAAGAGTGAAGAGTGAAGAGTGAAGAGTGAAGAGTGAAGGGTGAAGGGTGAAGGGTGAAGGGTGAAGGGTGAAGGGTGAAGGGTGACGGGTGACGGGTGAAGGGTGACGGGTGACGGGTGAAGGGTAAAGGGTGAAGGGTGACGAGTGAAGAGGGAAGAGTGACGAGTGACGAGTGACGAGTGACGAGTGACGAGTGACGAGTGACGAGTGACGATTGACGAGTGACGAGTGACGAGTGACGAGTGACGAGTGACGAGTGACGAGTGACGAGTGACGAGTGACGAGTGAAGGGTGAAGGGTGAAGGGTGAAGGGTGAAGGGTAAAGGGTAAAGGGTAAAGGGTAAAGGGTAAAGGGTAAAGGGTAAAGGGTAAAGGGTAAAGGGTAAAGGGTAAAGGGTAAAGGGTAAAGGGTAACGGGTAAAGGGTAAAGGGTAAAGGGTAAAGGGTAAAGGGTAAAGGGTAAAGGGTAAAGGGTAAAGGGTAAAGGGTAAAGGGTAAAGGGTAAAGGGTTAAGGGTAAAGGGTAAAGGGTAAAGGGTGACAGGTGACGAGTGACGAGTGAAGAGTTAAGAGTGAAGGGTGAAGAGTGACGGGTGACGGGTGACGAGTGACGAGTGACGAGTGAAGAGTGACGGGTGACGGGTGACGGGTGAAGGGTGAAGGGTGACGAGTGACGGGTGAAGGGTGAAGGGTGAAGGGTGAAGGGTGAAGGGTGAAGGGTGAAGGGTGAAGGGTGAAGGGTGAAGGGTGAAGGGTGAAGGGTGAAGGGTGAAGGGTGAAGAGTGAAGGGTGAAGAGTGAAGAGTGAAGAGTGAAGAGTGAAGAGTGAAGAGTGAAGAGTGAAGAGTGAAGAGTGAAGAGTGAAGGGTGAAGGGTGAAGGGTGAAGGGTGAAGGGTGAAGGGTGAAGGGTGAAGGGTGACGGGTGAAGGGTGACGGGTGACGAGTGATTAGTGACGAGTGACGAGTGACGAGTGACGAGTGAAGGGTGAAGGGTGACGAGTGAAGGGTGAAGGGTGAAGGGTGAAGGGTGAAAGGTGAAGGGTGACGAGTGACGAGTGACGAGTGACGAGTGACGAGTGACGAGTGACGAGTGAAGAGTGAAGAGTGACGGGTGACGGGTGACGGGTGAAGGGTGAAGGGTGAAGGGTGAAGGGTAAAGGGTGACGAGTGAAGAGTGAAGAGTGACGGGTGACGGGTGACGGGTGAAGGGTGAAGGGTGAAGGGTGAAGGGTGAAGGGTGAAGGGTGAAGGGTGAAGAGTGACGGGTGACGGGTGACGAGTGACGAGTGACGAATGAAGAGTGAAGAGTGACGGGTGACGGGTGACGGGTGAAGGGTGAAGGGTGACGAGTGAAGAGTGAAGAGTGACGGGTAAAGGGTGAAGGGTGAAGGGTGAAGGGTGAAGGGTGAAGGGTGACGAGTGACGAGTGACGAGTGACGAGTGACGAGTGAAGAGTGAAGAGTGACGAGTGACGAGTGACGAGTGACGAGTGACGAGTGACGAGTGAAGAGTGAAGAGTGAAGAGTGAAGAGTGAAGAGTGAAGAGTGAAGAGTGAAGAGTGAAGAGTGAAGAGTGAAGAGTGAAGAGTGACGAGTGACGAGTGACGAGTGACGAGTGACGAGTGACGAGTGAAGAGTGAAGAGTGAAGAGTGAAGACTGAAGACTGAAGAGTGAAGAGTGAAGAGTGAAGAGTGAAGAGTGAAGAGTGAAGAGTGAAGAGTGAAGAGTGAAGAGTGAAGAGTGAAGAGTGAAGAGTGAAGAGTGAAGAGTGAAGGGTGAAGGGTGAAGGGTGAAGAGTGAAGGGTGAAGGGTGAAGAGTGAAGCGTGAAGAGTGAAGGGTGAAGGGTAAAGGGTGAAGGGTGAAGGGTGAAGGGTGAAGGGTGACGAGTGAAGAGTGAAGGGTGACGAGTGAAGAGTGAAGAGTGACAAGTGACGAGTGAAGAGTGACGAGTGACGAGTGATTAGTGACGAGTGACGAGTGACGAGTGACGAGTGAAGGGTAAAGGGTGACGAGTGAAGGGTGAAGGGTGAAGGGTTAAGGGTGAAAGGTGAAAGGTGAAGGGTGACGAGTGACGAGTGACGAGTGACGAGTGACGAGTGACGAGTGTCGAGTGACGAGTGACGAGTGACGAGTGACGAGTGACGAGTGACGAGTGACGAGTGAAGAGTGAAGAGTGTCGGGTGAAGAGTGAAGAGTGAAGAGTGACGGGTGACGAGTGACGAGTGAAGAGTGAAGAGTGAAGAGTGACGGGTGACGGGTGACGGGTGAAGGGTGAAGGGTGAAGGGTGAAGGGTGAAGGGTGACGAGTGAAGAGTGAAGAGTGACGGGTGACGGGTGACGGGTGAAGGGTAAAGGGTGAAGGGTGAAGGGTGAAGGGTGAAGGGTGAAGGGTGAAGGGTGAAAAGTGACGGGTGACGGGTGACGAGTGACGAGTGACGAGTGAAGAGTGACGGGTGACGGGTGACGGGTGACGGGTGAAGGGTGACGAGTGAAGAGTGAAGGGTGAAGGGTGAAGGGTGAAGGGTGAAGGGTGAAGGGTGAAGGGTGAAGGGTGAAGGGTGAAGGGTGAAGAGTGAAGAGTGACGGGTGAAGAGTGACGGGTGACGGGTGACGAGTGACGAGTGACGAGTGACGAATGAAGAGTGAAGAGTGACGGGTGACGGGTGACGGGTGAAGGGTGAAGGGTGACGAGTGAAGAGTGAAGAGTGACGGGTGTCGGGTGAAGGGTGAAGGGTGAAGGGTGAAGGGTGAAGGGTGACGAGTGACGAGTGACGAGTGACGAGTGACGAGTGAAGAGTGAAGAGTGACGAGTGACGAGTGACGAGTGACGAGTGACGAGTGAAGAGTGAAGAGTGAAGAGTGAAGAGTGAAGAGTGAAGAGTGAAGAGTGACGAGTGACGAGTGACGAGTGACGAGTGACGAGTGACGAGTGACGAGTGACGAGTGACGAGTGACGAGTGACGAGTGACGAGTGACGAGTGACGAGTGACGAGTGACGAGTGACGAGTGACGAGTGAAGAGTGAAGAGTGAAGAGTGACGAGTGACGAGTGACGAGTGACGAGTGACGAGTGAAGAGTGAAGAGTGAAGAGTGAAGAGTGAAGAGTGAAGAGTGAAGAGTGAAGAGTGAAGAGTGAAGAGTGAAGAAGAGTGAAGAGTGAACAGTGAGGAGGAACCCCTCCCCCCAGGAAAAGTGTCTTTAACTCATCACCGACTATGTTCATTCATTGTGATTGATACCAGATGTTCTTGAGTAATTATCTTCTGTATTCAAGTATAAATGTTGTTGAATATTTGTTATTTCTTTTTACATATTTTATGAATTCCTATTGAAACAAAGACAAACTACTTATCTTGTTTATATTTGCTTGAGTGTGTGAAGAGTGAAGAGTGAAGAGTGAAGAGTTAAGAGTGAAGAGTGAAGAGTGAAGAGTGAAGAGTGAAGAGTGAAGAGTGAAGAGTGAAGAGTGAAGAGTGAAGAGTGAAGAGTGAAGAGTGAAGAGTGAAGAGTGAAGAGTGAAGAGGGAAGAGGGAAGAGGGAAGAGGGAAGAGTGAAGAGTGAAGAGTGAAGAGTGAAGAGTGAGAGTGAGAGTGAGAGTGAGAGTGAGAGTGAGAGTGGGAGTGAGAGTGAGAGTGACAGTGACAGTGAGAGTGATAGTGAGAGTGAGAGTGAAGAGTGAGAGTGAAGACTGGAGAGTGAAGAGTGAAGAGTGAAGAGTGAAGAGGGAAGAGGGAAGAGGGAAGAGGGAAGAGGGAAGAGTGAAGAGGGAAGAGTCAAGAGTGAAGAGTGAAGAGTGAAAGTGAGAGTGAGAGTGAGAGTGAGAGTGTGAGTGAGAGTGGAGTGAAGAGTGAAGAGTGAAGAGTGAAGAGTGAAGAGTGAAGAGTGAAGAGTGAAGAGTGAAGAGTGAAGAGTGAAGAGTGAAAAGTGAAAAGTGAAAAGTGAAGAGTGAAGAGTGAAGAGTGAAGAGTGAAGAGTGAAGAGTGAAGAGTGAAGAGTGAAGAGTAAAGAGTGAAGAGGGAAGAGGGAAGAGGGAAGAGGGAAGAGGGAAGAGGGAAGAGGGAAGAGGGAAGAGTGAAGAGTGAAGAGTGAAGAGTGAAGAGTGAAGAGTGAAGAGTGAGAGTGAGAGTGAGAGTGAGAGTGAGAGTGGGAGTGAGAGTGAGAGTGAGAGTGACAGTGAGAGTGAGAGTGAGAGTGAGAGTGAGAGTGAAGAGTGAGAGTGAAGACTGGAGAGTGAAGAGTGAAGAGTGAATAGTGAAGAGTGAAGAGTGAAGAGTGAAGAGTGAAGAGTGAAGAGTGAAGAGTGAAGAGTGAAGAGTGAAGAGTAAAGAGTGAAGAGTGAAGAGTGAAGGGTGAAGAGTGAAGAGTGAAGAGTGAAGAGTGAAGAGTGAAGAGTGAAGAGTGAAGAGTGAAGAGTGAAGAGTGAAGAGGGAAGAGTGAAGAGTGAAGAGCGAAGAGTGAAGAAAGAAGAGTGAAGAGGGAAGAGGGAAGAGGGAAGAGGGAAGAGGGAAGAGGGAAGAGGGAAGAGGGAAGAGGGAAGAGCGAAGAGGGAAGAGGGAAGAGGGAAGGGGGAAGAGGGAAGAGGGAAGAGGGAAGAGGGAAGAGTGAAGAGGGAAGAGTCAAGAGTGAAGAGTGAAGAGTGAAGAGTGAGAGTGAGAGTGAGAGTGAGAGTGACGCATGACGGGTGACGGGTGAAGGGTGAAGGGTGAAGGGTGAAAGGTGAAGGGTGAAGGGTGAAGGGTGAAGAGTGACGGGTGACGGGTGAAGGGTGAAGGGTGAAGAGTGAAGAGTGACGCATGACGGGTGACGGGTGAAGGGTGAAGGGTGAAGGGTGAAGGGTGACGAGTGACGAGTGACGAGTGACGAGTGACGAGTTACGAGTGACGAGTGACGAGTGACGAGTGACGAGTGACGAGTGACGAGTGACGAGTGACGAGTGACGAGTGACGAGTGACGAGTGACGAGTGACGAGTGACGAGTGAAGAGTGAAGAGTGAAGAGTGAAGAGTGAAGAGTGAAGAGTGAAGAGTGAAGAGTGAAGAGTGAAGAGTGAAAAGTAAAGAGTGAAGAGTGAAGAGTGAAGAGTGAAGAGTGAAGAGTGAAGAGTGAAGAGTGAAGAGTGAAGAGTGAAGAGTGAAGAGTGAAGAGTGAAGAGTGAAGAGTGAAGGGTGAAGGGTGAAGGGTGAAGAGTGAAGGGTGAAGGGTGAAGAGTGAAGAGTGAAGAGTGAAGGGTGAAGGGTGAAGGGTGAAGGGTGAAGGGTGAAGGGTGAAGGGTGAAGGGTGACGAGTGAAGAGCGACGGGTGACGGGTGAAGGGTGAAGGGATAAGGGTCAAGAGTAAAGGGTGTAGGGTGAAGGGTGAAGGGTGAAGGGTGAAGGGTGAAGAGTGACGGGTGACGGGTGACGAGTGACGAGTGACGAGTGAAGAGTGAAGAGTGACGGGTGACGGGTGACGGGTGAAGGGTGACGAGTGAAGAGTGAAGAGTGAAGGGTGAAGGGTGAAGGGTGAAGGGTGAAGGGTGAAGGGTGAAGGGTGAAGGGTGAAGAGTGAAGAGTGACGGGTGAAGAGTGACGGGTGACGGGTGACGAGTGACGAGTGACGAATGAAGAGTGAAGAGTGACGGGTGACGGGTGACGGGTGAAGGGTGAAGGGTGACGAGTGAAGAGTGAAGAGTGACGGGTGTCGGGTGAAGGGTGAAGGGTGAAGGGTGAAGGGTGAAGGGTGAAGGGTGAAGGATGAAGGGTGAAGGGTGAAGGGTGAAGGGTGAAGGGTGAAGGGTGACGAGTGACGAGTGACGAGTGACGAGTGACGAATGACGAGTGACGAGTGACGAGTGACGAGTGACGAGTGACGAGTGACGAGTGAAGAGTGACGAGTGAAGCGTGACGAGTGAAGCGTGACGAGTGAAGAGTGACGAGTGAAGAGTGACGAGTGAAGAGTGACGAGTGAAGAGTGAAGAGTGAAGAGTGAAGGGTGAAGAGTGAAGGGTGACGAGTGAAGAGTGAAGAGTGAAGAGTGAAGGGTGAAGAGTGAAGGGTGAAGGGTGAAGGGTGAAGGGTGAAGGGTGAAGGGTGAAGGGTGAAGGGTGAAGGGTGAAGGGTGAAGGGTGAAGGGTGAAGGGTAAAGAGTGAAGGGTAAAGAGTGAAGGGTAAAGAGTGAAGGGTAAAGAGTGAAGGGTTAAGAGTGAAGGGTGAAGGGTGAAGGGTGAAGGGTGAAGGGTGACGAGTGACGAGTGACGAGTGACGAGTGACGAGTGACGAGTGACGAGTGACGAGTGAAGAGTGAAGAGTGAAGAGTGAAGGGTGAAGAGTGAAGAGTGAAGAGTGAAGAGTGAAGAGTGAAGAGTGAAGAGTGAAGAGTGAAGAGTGAAGAGTGAAGAGTGAAGAGTGAAGAGTGAAGAGTGAAGAGTGAAGAGTGAAGAGTGAAGGGTGAAGGGTGAAGGGTGAAGGGTGAAGGGTGAAGGGTGAAGGGTGAAGGGTGACGGGTGAAGGGTGACGGGTGACGGGTGAAGGGTGACGGGTGACGGGTGAAGGGTGAAGGGTGAAGGGTGACGAGTGAAGAGGGAAGAGTGACGAGTGACGAGTGACGAGTGACGAGTGACGAGTGACGAGTGACGAGTGACGAGTGAAGGGTGAAGGGTGAAGGGTGAAGGGTGAAGGGTGAAGGGTAAAGGGTAAAGGGTAAAGGGTAAAGGGTAAAGGGTAAAGGGTAAAGGGTAAAGGGTAAAGGGTAAAGGGTAAAGGGTAAAGGGTAAAGGGTAAAGGGTAAAGGGTAAAGGGTAACGGGTAAAGGGTAAAGGGTAAAGGGTAAAGGGTAAAGGGTTAAGGGTAAAGGGTAAAGGGTAAAGGGTAAAGGGTAAAGGGTAAAGGGTAAAGGGTAAAGGGTAAAGGGTGACGGGTGACGAGTGACGGGTGAAGAGTGACGGGTGACGAGTGACGAGTGACGAGTGACGAGTGAAGAGTGAAGAGTGAAGAGTGAAGAGTGAAGAGTGAAGAGTGAAGAGTGAAGGGTGAAGGGTGAAGAGTTAAGGGAGAAGGGTGAAGAGTGAAGAGTGAAGAGTGAAGGGTGAAGGGTGAAGGGTGAAGGGTGAAGGGTGAAGGGTGAAGGGTGAAGGGGTAAGAGTGAAGGGTAAAGAGTGGAGGGTAAAGAGTGAAGGGTAAAGAGTGAAGGGTAAAGAGTGAAGGGTGAAGGGTGAAGGGTGAAGGGTGAAGGGTAACGGGTGACGAGTGACGAGTGACGAGTGACGAGTGACGAGTGAAGAGTGAAGAGTGAAGAGTGAAGAGTGAAGAGTGAAGGGTGAAGAGTGAAGAGTGAAGAGTGAAGAGTGAAGAGTGAAGAGTGAAGAGTGAAGAGTGAAGAGTGAAGAGTGAAGAGTGAAGAGTGAAGAGTGAAGGGTGAAGGGTGAAGGGTGAAGGGTGAAGGGTGAAGGGTGAAGGGTGAAGGGTGAAGGGTGACGGGTGAAGGGTGACGGGTGACGAGTGATTAGTGACGAGTGACGAGTGACGAGTGACGAGTGAAGGGTGAAGGGTGACGAGTGAAGGGTGAAGGGTGAAGGGTGAAGGGTGAAAGGTGAAGGGTGACGAGTGACGAGTGACGAGTGACGAGTGACGAGTGACGAGTGACGAGTGAAGAATGAAGAGTGACGGGTGACGGGTGACGGGTGAAGGGTGAAGGGTGAAGGGTGAAGGGTGAAGGGTGACGAGATAAGAGTGAAGAGTGACGGGTGACGGGTGACGGGTGACGGGTGACGGGTGAAGGGTGAAGGGTGAAGGGTAAAGGGTGAAGGGTGAAGAGTGACGGGTGACGGGTGACGAGTGACGAGTGACGAGTGAAGAGTGAAGAGTGACGGGTGACGGGTGACGGGTGAAGGGTGACGAGTGAAGGGTGAAGGGTGAAGGGTGAAGGGTGAAGGGTGAAGGGTGAAGGGTGAAGGGTAAAGGGTGAAGAGTGAAGAGTGACGGGTGAAGAGTGACGGGTGACGGGTGACGAGTGACGAGTGACGAGTGACGAATGAAGAGTGAAGAGTGACGGGTGACGGGTGACGGGTGAAGGGTGAAGGGTGACGAGTGAAGAGTGAAGAGTGACGGGTGTCGGGTGAAGGGTGAAGGGTGAAGGGTGAAGGGTGAAGGGTGACGAGTGACGAGTGACGAGTGACGAGTGACGAGTGACGAGTGACGAGTGAAGAGTGACGAGTGACGAGTGACGAGTGACGAGTGACGAGTGAAGAGTGACGAGTGACGAGTGACGAGTGACGAGTGACGAGTGACGAGTGACGAGTGAAGAGTGAAGAGTGAAGAGTGAAGAGTGAAGAGTGAAGAGTGAAGAGTGAAGAGTGAAGAGTGACGAGTGACGAGTGACGAGTGAAGAGTGAAGAGTGAAGAGTGAAGACTGAAGACTGAAGAGTGAAGAGTGAAGAGTGAAGAGTGAAGAGTGAAGAGTGAAGATCGAAGAGTGAAGAGTGAAGAGTGAAGAGTGAAGAGTGAAGAGTGAAGAGTGAAGAGTGAAGATGAAGAGTGAAGAGTGAAGAGTGAAGGGTGAAGGGTGAAGGGTGAAGAGTGAAGGGTGAAGGGTGAAGAGTGAAGCGTGAAGAGTGAAGGGTGAAGGGTGAAGGGTGAAGGGTGAAGGGTAAAGGGTGAAGGGTGAAGGGTGACGAGTGAAGAGTGAAGGGTGACGAGTGAAGAGTGAAGAGTGACAAGTGACGAGTGAAGAGTGACGAGTGACGAGTGACGAGTGACGAGTGAAGGGTGAAGGGTGACGAGTGAAGGGTGAAGGGTGAAGGGTAAATGGGTGAAAGGTGAAGGGTGACGAGTGACGAGTGACGAGTGACGAGTGTCGAGTGACGATGACGAGTGACGAGTGACGAGTGAAGAGTGAAGACTGAAGACTGAAGAGTGAAGAGTGAAGAGTGAAGAGTGAAGAGTGAAGAGTGAAGATCGAAGAGTGAAGAGTGAAGAGTGAAGAGTGAAGAGTGAAGAGTGAAGAGTGAAGAGTGAAGAGTGAAGAGTGAAGAGTGAAGGGTGAAGGGTGAAGGGTGAAGGGTGAAGGGTGAAGGGTGAAGGGTGAAGGGTGAAGGGTGAAGGGTGACGGGTGAAGGGTGACGGGTGACGAGTGATTAGTGACGAGTGACGAGTGACGAGTGACGAGTGAAGGGTGAAGGGTGACGAGTAAAGAGTGAAGAGTGAAGAGTGAAGGGTGAAGAGTGAAGAGTGAAGAGTGAAGAGTGAAGAGTGAAGAGTGAAGAGTGAAGAGTGAAGAGTGAAGAGGGAAGAGTGAAGAGTGAAGAGCGAAGAGTGAAGAAAGAAGAGTGAAGAGGGAAGAGGGAAGAGGGAAGAGGGAAGAGGGAAGAGGGAAGAGGGAAGAGCGAAGAGGGAAGAGGGAAGAGGGAAGGGGGAAGAGTGAAGAGTGAAGAGTGAGAGTGAGAGTGAGAGTGAGAGTGACGCATGACGGGTGACGGGTGAAGGGTGAAGGGTGAAGGGTGAAGGGTGAAGAGTGACGGGTGACGGGTGAAGGGTGAAGGGTGAAGAGTGAAGAGTGACGCATGACGGGTGACGGGTGAAGGGTGAAGGGTGAAGGGTGAAGGGTGACGAGTGACGAGTGACGAGTGACGAGTGACGAGTTACGAGTGACGAGTGACGAGTGACGAGTGACGAGTGACGAGTGACGAGTGACGAGTGACGAGTGACGAGTGGCGAGTGACGAGTGACGGGTGACGGGTGACGAGTGACGAGTGACGAGTGAAGAGTGACGGGTGACGGGTGACGGGTGAAGGGTGACGAGTGAAGAGTGAAGGGTGAAGGGTGAAGGGTGAAGGGTGAAGGGTGAAGGGTGAAGGGTGAAGGGTGAAGGGTGAAGGGTGAAGAGTGAAGAGTGACGGGTGAAGAGTGACGGGTGACGGGTGACGAGTGACGAGTGACGAGTGACGAATGAAGAGTGAAGAGTGACGGGTGACGGGTGACGGGTGAAGGGTGAAGGGTGACGAGTGAAGAGTGAAGAGTGACGGGTGTCGGGTGAAGGGTGAAGGGTGAAGGGTGAAGGGTGAAGGGTGACGAGTGACGAGTGACGAGTGACGAGTGACGAGTGAAGAGTGAAGAGTGACGAGTGACGAGTGACGAGTGACGAGTGACGAGTGACGAGTGAAGAGTGAAGAGTGAAGAGTGAAGAGTGAAGAGTGAAGAGTGAAGAGTGACGAGTGACGAGGGACGAGTGACGAGTGACGAGTGACGAGTGACGAGTGACGAGTGACGAGTGACGAGTGACGAGTGACGAGTGACGAGTGACGAGTGACGAGTGAAGAGTGAAGAGTGAAGAGTGACGAGTGACGAGTGACGAGTGACGAGTGACGAGTGAAAAGTGAAGAGTGAAGAGTGAAGAGTGAAGAGTGAAGAGTGAAGAGTGAAGAGTGAAGAGTGAAGAGTGAAGAAGAGTGAAGAGTGAACAGTGAGGAGGAACCCCTCCCCCCAGGAAAAGTGTCTTTAACTCATCACCGACTATGTTCATTCATTGTGATTGATACCAGATGTTCTTGAGTAATTATCTTCTGTATTCAAGTATAAATGTTGTTGAATATTTGTTATTTCTTTTTACATATTTTATGAATTCCTATTGAAACAAAGACAAACTACTTATCTTGTTTATATTTGCTTGAGTGTGTGAAGAGTGAAGAGTGAAGAGTGAAGAGTTAAGAGTGAAGAGTGAAGAGTGAAGAGTGAAGAGTGAAGAGTGAAGAGTGAAGAGTGAAGAGTGAAGAGTGAAGAGTGAAGAGTGAAGAGTGAAGAGTGAAGAGTGAACAGTGAAGAGTGAAGAGTGAAGAGTGAAGAGTGAAGAGGGAAGAGGGAAGAGGGAAGAGGGAAGAGTGAAGAGTGAAGAGTGAAGAGTGAAGAGTGAGAGTGAGAGTGAGAGTGAGAGTGAGAGTGAGAGTGGGAGTGAGAGTGAGAGTGACAGTGACAGTGAGAGTGATAGTGAGAGTGAGAGTGAAGAGTGAGAGTTAAGACTGGAGAGTGAAGAGTGAAGAGTGAAGAGGGAAGAGGGAAGAGGGAAGAGGGAAGAGGGAAGAGGGAAGAGTGAAGAGGGAAGAGTCAAGAGTGAAGAGTGAAGAGTGAAAGTGAGAGTGAGAGTGAGAGTGAGAGTGTGAGTGAGAGTGGAGTGAAGAGTGAAGAGTGAAGAGTGAAGAGTGAAGAGTGAAGAGTGAAGAGTGAAGAGTGAAGAGTGAAAAGTGAAGAGTGAAGAGTGAAGAGTGAAGAGTGAAGAGTGAAGAGTGAAGAGTGAAGAGTGAAGAGTAAAGAGTGAAGAGGGAAGAGGGAAGAGGGAAGAGGGAAGAGGGAAGAGGGAAGAGGGAAGAGGGAAAAGTGAAGAGTGAAGAGTGAAGAGTGAAGAGTGAAGAGTGAAGAGTGAGAGTGAGAGTGAGAGTGAGAGTGAGAGTGGGAGTGAGAGTGAGAGTGAGAGTGACAGTGAGAGTGAGAGTGAGAGTGAGAGTGAGAGTGAAGAGTGAGAGTGAAGACTGGAGAGTGAAGAGTGAAGAGTGAATAGTGAAGAGTGAAGAGTGAAGAGTGAAGAGTGAAGAGTGAAGAGTGAAGAGTGAAGAGTGAAGAGTGAAGAGTAAAGAGTGAAGAGTGAAGAGTGAAGGGTGAAGAGTGAAGAGTGAAGAGTGAAGAGTGAAGAGTGAAGAGTGAAGAGTGAAGAGTGAAGAGTGAAGAGTGAAGAGGGAAGAGTGAAGAGTGAAGAGCGAAGAGTGAAGAAAGAAGAGTGAAGAGGGAAGAGGGAAGAGGGAAGAGGGAAGAGGGAAGAGGGAAGAGGGAAGAGGGAAGAGCGAAGAGGGAAGAGGGAAGAGGGAAGGGGGAAGAGGGAAGAGGGAAGAGGGAAGAGGGAAGAGTGAAGAGGGAAGAGTCAAGAGTGAAGAGTGAAGAGTGAAGAGTGAGAGTGAGAGTGAGAGTGAGAGTGACGCATGACGGGTGACGGGTGAAGGGTGAAGGGTGAAGGGTGAAAGGTGAAGGGTGAAGGGTGAAGAGTGACGGGTGACGGGTGAAGGGTGAAGGGTGAAGAGTGAAGAGTGACGCATGACGGGTGACGGGTGAAGGGTGAAGGGTGAAGGGTGAAGGGTGACGAGTGACGAGTGACGAGTGACGAGTGACGAGTTACGAGTGACGAGTGACGAGTGACGAGTGACGAGTGACGAGTGACGAGTGACGAGTGACGAGTGACGAGTGACGAGTGACGAGTGACGAATGACGAGTGACGAGTGAAGAGTGAAGAGTGAAGAGTGAAGAGTGAAGAGTGAAGAGTGAAGAGTGAAGAGTGAAGAGTGAAGAGTGAAAAGTAAAGAGTGAAGAGTGAAGAGTGAAGAGTGAAGAGTGAAGAGTGAAGAGTGAAGAGTGAAGAGTGAAGAGTGAAGAGTGAAGAGTGAAGAGTGAAGGGTGAAGGGTGAAGGGTGAAGAGTGAAGGGTGAAGGGTGAAGAGTGAAGAGTGAAGAGTGAAGGGTGAAGGGTGAAGGGTGAAGGGTGAAGGGTGAAGGGTGAAGGGTGAAGGGTGACGAGTGAAGAGCGACGGGTGACGGGTGAAGGGTGAAGGGATAAGGGTCAAGAGTAAAGGGTGTAGGGTGAAGGGTGAAGGGTGAAGGGTGAAGGGTGAAGAGTGACGGGTGACGGGTGACGAGTGACGAGTGACGAGTGAAGAGTGAAGAGTGACGGGTGACGGGTGACGGGTGAAGGGTGACGAGTGAAGAGTGAAGAGTGAAGGGTGAAGGGTGAAGGGTGAAGGGTGAAGGGTGAAGGGTGAAGGGTGAAGGGTGAAGAGTGAAGAGTGACGGGTGAAGAGTGACGGGTGACGGGTGACGAGTGACGAGTGACGAATGAAGAGTGAAGAGTGACGGGTGACGGGTGACGGGTGAAGGGTGAAGGGTGACGAGTGAAGAGTGAAGAGTGACGGGTGTCGGGTGAAGGGTGAAGGGTGAAGGGTGAAGGGTGAAGGGTGAAGGATGAAGGGTGAAGGGTGAAGGGTGAAGGGTGAAGGGTGAAGGGTGACGAGTGACGAGTGACGAGTGACGAGTGACGAATGACGAGTGACGAGTGACGAGTGACGAGTGACGAGTGACGAGTGACGAGTGAAGAGTGACGAGTGAAGCGTGACGAGTGAAGCGTGACGAGTGAAGAGTGACGAGTGAAGAGTGACGAGTGAAGAGTGACGAGTGAAGAGTGAAGAGTGAAGAGTGAAGGGTGAAGAGTGAAGGGTGACGAGTGAAGAGTGAAGAGTGAAGAGTGAAGGGTGAAGAGTGAAGGGTGAAGGGTGAAGGGTGAAGGGTGAAGGGTGAAGGGTGAAGGGTGAAGGGTGAAGGGTGAAGGGTGAAGGGTGAAGGGTAAAGAGTGAAGGGTAAAGAGTGAAGGGTAAAGAGTGAAGGGTAAAGAGTGAAGGGTTAAGAGTGAAGGGTGAAGGGTGAAGGGTGAAGGGTGACGAGTGACGAGTGACGAGTGACGAGTGACGAGTGACGAGTGACGAGTGAAGAGTGAAGAGTGAAGAGTGAAGGGTGAAGAGTGAAGAGTGAAGAGTGAAGAGTGAAGAGTGAAGAGTGAAGAGTGAAGAGTGAAGAGTGAAGAGTGAAGAGTGAAGAGTGAAGAGTGAAGAGTGAAGAGTGAAGAGTGAAGGGTGAAGGGTGAAGGGTGAAGGGTGAAGGGTGAAGGGTGAAGGGTGAAGGGTGACGGGTGAAGGGTGACGGGTGACGGGTGAAGGGTGACGGGTGACGGGTGAAGGGTGAAGGGTGAAGGGTGACGAGTGAAGAGGGAAGAGTGACGAGTGACGAGTGACGAGTGACGAGTGACGAGTGACGAGTGACGAGTGACGAGTGACGAGTGAAGGGTGAAGGGTGAAGGGTGAAGGGTGAAGGGTGAAGGGTAAAGGGTAAAGGGTAAAGGGTAAAGGGTAAAGGGAAAAGGGTAAAGGGTAAAGGGTAAAGGGTAAAGGGTAAAGGGTAAAGGGTAAAGGGTAAAGGGTAACGGGTAAAGGGTAAAGGGTAAAGGGTAAAGTGTAAAGGGTTAAGGGTAAAGGGTAAAGGGTAAAGGGTAAAGGGTAAAGGGTAAAGGGTAAAGGGTAAAGGGTAAAGGGTGACGGGTGACGAGTGACGAGTGACGAGTGAAGAGTTAAGAGTGACGGGTGAAGAGTGACGGGTGACGAGTGACGAGTGACGAGTGACGAGTGAAGAGTGAAGAGTGAAGAGTGAAGAGTGAAGAGTGAAGAGTGAAGAGTGAAGGGTGAAGGGTGAAGAGTTAAGGGAGAAGGGTGAAGAGTGAAGAGTGAAGAGTGAAGGGTGAAGGGTGAAGGGTGAAGGGTGAAGGGTGAAGGGTGAAGGGGTAAGAGTGAAGGGTAAAGAGTGGAGGGTAAAGAGTGAAGGGTAAAGAGTGAAGGGTAAAGAGTGAAGGGTGAAGGGTGAAGGGTGAAGGGTGAAGGGTAACGGGTGACGAGTGACGAGTGACGAGTGACGAGTGACGAGTGAAGAGTGAAGAGTGAAGAGTGAAGAGTGAAGAGTGAAGGGTGAAGAGTGAAGAGTGAAGAGTGAAGAGTGAAGAGTGAAGAGTGAAGAGTGAAGAGTGAAGAGTGAAGAGTGAAGAGTGAAGAGTGAAGGGTGAAGGGTGAAGGGTGAAGGGTGAAGGGTGAAGGGTGAAGGGTGAAGGGTGAAGGGTGACGGGTGAAGGGTGACGGGTGACGAGTGATTAGTGACGAGTGACGAGTGACGAGTGACGAGTGAAGGGTGAAGGGTGACGAGTGAAGGGTGAAGGGTGAAGGGTGAAGGGTGAAAGGTGAAGGGTGACGAGTGACGAGTGACGAGTGACGAGTGACGAGTGACGAGTGACGAGTGAAGAATGAAGAGTGACGGGTGACGGGTGACGGGTGAAGGGTGAAGGGTGAAGGGTGAAGGGTGAAGGGTGACGAGATAAGAGTGAAGAGTGACGGGTGACGGGTGACGGGTGACGGGTTACGGGTGAAGGGTGAAGGGTGAAGGGTGAAGGGTGAAGAGTGACGGGTGACGGGTGACGAGTGACGAGTGACGAGTGAAGAGTGAAGAGTGACGGGTGACGGGTGACGGGTGAAGGGTGACGAGTGAAGAGTGAAGGGTGAAGGGTGAAGGGTGAAGGGTGAAGGGTGAAGGGTGAAGGGTGAAGGGTAAAGGGTGAAGAGTGAAGAGTGACGGGTGAAGAGTGACGGGTGACGGGTGACGAGTGACGAGTGACGAGTGACGAATGAAGAGTGAAGAGTGACGGGTGACGGGTGACGGGTGAAGGGTGAAGGGTGACGAGTGAAGAGTGAAGAGTGACGGGTGTCGGGTGAAGGGTGAAGGGTGAAGGGTGAAGGGTGAAGGGTGACGAGTGACGAGTGACGAGTGACGAGTGACGAGTGACGAGTGAAGAGTGACGAGTGACGAGTGACGAGTGACGAGTGACGAGTGACGAGTGACGAGTGACGAGTGAAGAGTGAAGAGTGAAGAGTGAAGAGTGAAGAGTGAAGAGTGAAGAGTGAAGAGTGAAGAGTGACGAGTGACGAGTGACGAGTGAAGAGTGAAGAGTGAAGGGTGAAGACTGAAGACTGAAGAGTGAAGAGTGAAGAGTGAAGAGTGAAGAGTGAAGAGTGAAGATCGAAGAGTGAAGAGTGAAGAGTGAAGAGTGAAGAGTGAAGAGTGAAGAGTGAAGAGTGAAGATGAAGAGTGAAGAGTGAAGAGTGAAGGGTGAAGGGTGAAGGGTGAAGAGTGAAGGGTGAAGGGTGAAGAGTGAAGCGTGAAGAGTGAAGGGTGAAGGGTGAAGGGTGAAGGGTGAAGGGTAAAGGGTGAAGGGTGAAGGGTGACGAGTGAAGAGTGAAGGGTGACGAGTGAAGAGTGAAGAGTGACAAGTGACGAGTGAAGAGTGACGAGTGACGAGTGACGAGTGACGAGTGAAGGGTTAAGGGTGACGAGTGAAGGGTGAAGGGTGAAGGGTAAATGGGTGAAAGGTGAAGGGTGACGAGTGACGAGTGACGAGTGACGAGTGTCGAGTGACGATGACGAGTGACGAGTGACGAGTGACGAGTGACGGGTGACGAGTGAAGAGTGAAGAGTGACGAGTGACGGGTGACGAGTGAAGAGTGAAGAGTGACGGGTGAAGAGTGAAGAGTGAAGAGTGAAGAGTGACGAGTGACGAGTGAAGAGTGAAGAGTGAAGAGTGACGGGTGACGGGTGACGGGTGAAGGGTGAAGGGTGAAGGGTGAAGGGTGAAGGGTGACGAGTGAAGAGTGAAGAGTGACGGGTGACGGGTGACGGGTGAAGGGTAAAGGGTGAAGGGTGAAGGGTGAAGGGTGTAGGGTGAAGGGTGAAGGGTGAAAAGTGACGGGTAACGGGTGACGAGTGACGAGTGACGAGTGAAGAGTGAAGAGTGACGGGTGACGGGTGACGGGTGAAGGGTGACGAGTGAAGAGTGAAGGGTGAAGGGTGAAGGGTGAAGGGTGAAGGGTGAAGGGTGAAGGGTGAAGGGTGAAGGGTGAAGGGTGAAGAGTGAAGAGTGACGGGTGAAGAGTGAAGGGTGACGAGTGACGGGTGACGATTGACGAATGAAGAGTGAAGAGTGACGGGTGACGGGTGACGGGTGAAGGGTGAAGGGTGACGAGTGAAGAGTGAAGAGTGACGGGTGTCGGGTGAAGGGTGACGAGTGACGAGTGACGAGTGACGAGTGACGAGTGACGAGTGACGAGTGACGAGTGAAGAGTGAAGAGTGAAGAGTGAAGAGTGAAGAGTGAAGAGTGAAGAGTGACGAGTGACGAGTGACGAGTGACGAGTGACGAGTGACGAGTGACGAGTGACGAGTGACGAGTGACGAGTGACGAGTGACGAGTGACGAGTGACGAGTGACGAGTGACGAGTGACGAGTGACGAGTGACGAGTGACGAGTGACGAGTGACGAGTGAAGAGTGAAGAGTGAAGAGTGACGAGTGACGAGTGACGAGTGACGAGTGACGAGTGAAGAGTGAAGAGTGAAGAGTGAAGAGTGAAGAGTGAAGAGTGAAGAGTGAAGAGTGAAGAGTGAAGAGTGAAGAAGAGTGAAGAGTGAACAGTGAGGAGGAACCCCTCCCCCCAGGAAAAGTGTCTTTAACTCATCACCGACTATGTTCATTCATTGTGATTGATACCAGATGTTCTTGAGTAATTATCTTCTGTATTCAAGTATAAATGTTGTTGAATATTTGTTCTTTTTACATATTTTATGAATTCCTATTGAAACAAAGACAAACTACTTATCTTGTTTATATTTGCTTGAGTGTGTGAAGAGTGAAGAGTGAAGAGTGAAGAGTGAAGAGTGAAGAGTGAAGAGTGAAGAGGGAAGAGGGAAGAGGGAAGAGGGAAGAGTGAAGAGTGAAGACTGAAGAGTGAAGAGTGAGAGTGAGAGTGAGAATGAGAGTGAGAGTGAGAGTGGGAGTGAGAGTGAGAGTGACAGTGACAGTGAGAGTGAGAGTGAGAGTGAGAGTGAAGAGTGAGAGTGAAGACTGGAGAGTGAAGAGTGAAGAGTGAAGAATGAATAGTGAAGAGTGAAGAGTGAAGAGTGAAGAGTGAAGAGGGAAGAGGGAAGAAAGAAGAGGGAAGAGGGAAGAGTGAAGAGGGAAGAGTCAAGAGTGAAGAGTGAAGAGTGAAGAGTGAGAGTGAGAGTGAGAGTGAGAGTGTGAGTGAGAGTGGAGTGAAGAGTGAAGAGTGAAGAGTGAAGAGTGAAGAGTGAAGAGTGAAGAGTGAAGAGTGAAGAGTGAAGAGTGAAGAGTGAAGAGTGAAGAGTGAAGAGTGAAGAGTGAAGAGTGAAGGGTGAAGAGTGAAGAGTGAAGAGTGAAGAGTGAAGAGTGAAGAGTGAAGAGTGAAGAGTGAAGAGTGAAGAGGGAAGAGTGAAGAGTGAAGAGCGAAGAGTGAAGAATGAAGAGTGAAGAGGGAAGAGGGAAGAGGGAAGAGGGAAGAGGGAAGAGGGAAGAGGGAAGAGCGAAGAGGGAAGAGGGAAGAGGGAAGTGGGAAGAGGGAAGAGGGAAGAGGGAAGAGGGAAGAGTGAAGAGGGAAGAGTCAAGAGTGAAGAGTGAAGAGTGAAGAGTGAGAGTGAGAGTGAGAGTGAGAGTGACGCATGACGGGTGACGGGTGAAGGGTGAAGGGTGAAGGGTGAAGGGTGAAGAGTGACGGGTGACGGGTGAAGGGTGAAGGGTGAAGAGTGAAGAGTGACGCATGACGGGTGACGGGTGAAGGGTGAAGGGTGAAGGGTGAAGGGTGACGAGTGACGAGTGACGAGTGACGAGTGACGAGTTACGAGTGACGAGTGACGAGTGACGAGTGACGAGTGGCGAGTGACGAGTGACGAGTGACGAGTGACGAGTGACGAGTGTAGAGTGAAGAGTGAAGAGTGAAGAGTGAAGAGTGAAGAGTGAAGAGTGAAGAGTGAAAAGTAAAGAGTGAAGAGTGAAGAGTGAAGAGTGAAGAGTGAAGAGTGAAGAGTGAAGAGTGAAGAGTGAAGAGTGAAGAGTGAAGAGTGAAGAGTGAAGGGTGAAGGGTGAAGGGTGAAGAGTGAAGGGTGAAGGGTGAAGAGTGAAGAGTGAAGAGTGAAGGGTGAAGGGTGAAGGGTGAAGGGTGAAGGGTGAAGGGTGAAGGGTGACGAGTGAAGAGTGACGGGTGACGGGTGACGGGTGAAGGGTGAAGGGTTAAGGGTGAAGGGTAAAGGGTGAAGGGTGAAGGGTGAAGGGTGAAGGGTGAAGGGTGAAGAGTGACGGGTGACGGGTGACGGGTGACGAGTGACGAGTGACGAGTGAAGAGTGAAGAGTGACGGGTGACGGGTGACGGGTGAAGGGTGACGAGTGAAGAGTGAAGAGTGAAGGGTGAAGGGTGAAGGGTGAAGGGTGAAGGGTGAAGGGTGAAGGGTGAAGGGTGAAGAGTGAAGAGTGACGGGTGAAGAGTGACGGGTGACGGGTGACGAATGACGAGTGACGAATGAAGAGTGAAGAGTGACGGGTGACGGGTGACGGGTGAAGGGTGAAGGGTGACGAGTGAAGAGTGAAGAGTGACGGGTGTCGGGTGAAGGGTGAAGGGTGAAGGGTGAAGGGTGAAGGGTGAAGGGTGAAGGGTGAAGGGTGAAGGATGAAGGGTGAAGGGTGAAGGGTGAAGGGTGAAGGGTGAAGGGTGACGAGTGACGAGTGACGAGTGACGAGTGACGAATGACGAGTGACGAGTGACGAGTGACGAGTGACGAGTGACGAGTGACGAGTGAAGAGTGACGAGTGAAGCGTGACGAGTGAAGCGTGACGAGTGAAGAGTGACGAGTGAAGAGTGAAGAGTGACGAGTGAAGAGTGACGAGTAAAGAGTGAAGAGTGAAGAGTGAAGGGTGAAGAGTGAAGGGTGAAGAGTGAAGAGTGAAGGGTGAAGAGTGAAGGGTGAGAGTGGGAGTGAGAGTGAGAGTGAGAGTGACAGTGAGAGTGAGAGTGAGAGTGAGAGTGAGAGTGAAGAGTGAGAGTGAAGACTGGAGAGTGAAGAGTGAAGAGTGAATAGTGAAGAGTGAAGAGTGAAGAGTGAAGAGTGAAGAGTGAAGAGTGAAGAGTGAAGAGTGAAGAGTGAAGAGTGAAGAGTAAAGAGTGAAGAGTGAAGAGTGAAGGGTGAAGAGTGAAGAGTGAAGAGTGAAGAGTGAAGAGTGAAGAGTGAAGAGTGAAGAGTGAAGAGTGAAGAGTGAAGAGGGAAGAGTGAAGAGTGAAGAGCGAAGAGTGAAGAAAGAAGAGTGAAGAGGGAAGAGGGAAGAGGGAAGAGGGAAGAGGGAAGAGGGAAGAGGGAAGAGGGAAGAGCGAAGAGGGAAGAGGGAAGAGGGAAGGGGGAAGAGGGAAGAGGGAAGAGGGAAGAGGGAAGAGTGAAGAGGGAAGAGTCAAGAGTGAAGAGTGAAGAGTGAAGAGTGAGAGTGAGAGTGAGAGTGAGAGTGACGCATGACGGGTGACGGGTGAAGGGTGAAGGGTGAAGGGTGAAAGGTGAAGGGTGAAGGGTGAAGGGTGAAGAGTGACGGGTGACGGGTGAAGGGTGAAGGGTGAAGAGTGAAAAGTGACGCATGACGGGTGACGGGTGAAGGGTGAAGGGTGAAGGGTGAAGGGTGACGAGTGACGAGTGACGAGTGACGAGTTACGAGTGACGAGTGACGAGTGACGAGTGACGAGTGACGAGTGACGAGTGACGAGTGACGAGTGACGAGTGACGAGTGAAAGGTGACGAGTGACGAGTGACGAGTGAAGAGTGAAGAGTGAAGAGTGAAGAGTGAAGAGTGAAGAGTGAAGAGTGAAGAGTGAAGAGTGAAGAGTGAAAAGTAAAGAGTGAAGAGTGAAGAGTGAAGAGTGAAGAGTGAAGAGTGAAGAGTGAAGAGTGAAGAGTGAAGAGTGAAGAGTGAAGAGTGAAGAGTGAAGAGTGAAGAGTGAAAAGTAAAGAGTGAAGAGTGAAGAGTGAAGAGTGAAGAGTGAAGAGTGAAGAGTGAAGAGTGAAGAGTGAAGAGTGAAGAGTGAAGAGTGAAGAGTGAAGAGTGAAGGGTGAAGGGTGAAGGGTGAAGAGTGAAGGGTGAAGGGTGAAGAGTGAAGAGTGAAGAGTGAAGGGTGAAGGGTGAAGGGTGAAGGGTGAAGGGTGAAGGGTGAAGGGTGAAGGGTGACGAGTGAAGAGCGACGGGTGACGGGTGAAGGGTGAAGGGATAAGGGTCAAGAGTAAAGGGTGTAGGGTGAAGGGTGAAGGGTGAAGGGTGAAGGGTGAAGAGTGACGGGTGACGGGTGACGAGTGACGAGTGACGAGTGAAGAGTGAAGAGTGACGGGTGACGGGTGACGGGTGAAGGGTGACGAGTGAAGAGTGAAGAGTGAAGGGTGAAGGGTGAAGGGTGAAGGGTGAAGGGTGAAGGGTGAAGGGTGAAGGGTGAAGGGTGAAGAGTGACGGGTGACGGGTGACGGGTGACGAGTGACGAGTGACGAGTGAAGAGTGAAGAGTGACGGGTGACGGGTGACGGGTGAAGGGTGACGAGTGAAGAGTGAAGAGTGAAGGGTGAAGGGTGAAGGGTGAAGGGTGAAGGGTGAAGGGTGAAGGGTGAAGGGTGAAGAGTGAAGAGTGACGGGTGAAGAGTGACGGGTGACGGGTGACGAATGACGAGTGACGAATGAAGAGTGAAGAGTGACGGGTGACGGGTGACGGGTGAAGGGTGAAGGGTGACGAGTGAAGAGTGAAGAGTGACGGGTGTCGGGTGAAGGGTGAAGGGTGAAGGGTGAAGGGTGAAGGGTGAAGGGTGAAGGGTGAAGGGTGAAGGATGAAGGGTGAAGGGTGAAGGGTGAAGGGTGAAGGGTGAAGGGTGACGAGTGACGAGTGACGAGTGACGAGTGACGAATGACGAGTGACGAGTGACGAGTGACGAGTGACGAGTGACGAGTGACGAGTGAAGAGTGACGAGTGAAGCGTGACGAGTGAAGCGTGACGAGTGAAGAGTGACGAGTGAAGAGTGAAGAGTGACGAGTGAAGAGTGACGAGTAAAGAGTGAAGAGTGAAGAGTGAAGGGTGAAGAGTGAAGGGTGAAGAGTGAAGAGTGAAGGGTGAAGAGTGAAGGGTGAGAGTGGGAGTGAGAGTGAGAGTGAGAGTGACAGTGAGAGTGAGAGTGAGAGTGAGAGTGAGAGTGAAGAGTGAGAGTGAAGACTGGAGAGTGAAGAGTGAAGAGTGAATAGTGAAGAGTGAAGAGTGAAGAGTGAAGAGTGAAGAGTGAAGAGTGAAGAGTGAAGAGTGAAGAGTGAAGAGTAAAGAGTGAAGAGTGAAGAGTGAAGGGTGAAGAGTGAAGAGTGAAGAGTGAAGAGTGAAGAGTGAAGAGTGAAGAGTGAAGAGTGAAGAGTGAAGAGTGAAGAGGGAAGAGTGAAGAGTGAAGAGCGAAGAGTGAAGAAAGAAGAGTGAAGAGGGAAGAGGGAAGAGGGAAGAGGGAAGAGGGAAGAGGGAAGAGGGAAGAGGGAAGAGCGAAGAGGGAAGAGGGAAGAGGGAAGGGGGAAGAGGGAAGAGGGAAGAGGGAAGAGGGAAGAGTGAAGAGGGAAGAGTCAAGAGTGAAGAGTGAAGAGTGAAGAGTGAGAGTGAGAGTGAGAGTGAGAGTGACGCATGACGGGTGACGGGTGAAGGGTGAAGGGTGAAGGGTGAAAGGTGAAGGGTGAAGGGTGAAGGGTGAAGAGTGACGGGTGACGGGTGAAGGGTGAAGGGTGAAGAGTGAAGAGTGACGCATGACGGGTGACGGGTGAAGGGTGAAGGGTGAAGGGTGAAGGGTGACGAGTGACGAGTGACGAGTGACGAGTGACGAGTTACGAGTGACGAGTGACGAGTGACGAGTGACGAGTGACGAGTGACGAGTGACGAGTGACGAGTGACGAGTGACGAGTGAAAGGTGACGAGTGACGAGTGACGAGTGAAGAGTGAAGAGTGAAGAGTGAAGAGTGAAGAGTGAAGAGTGAAGAGTGAAGAGTGAAGAGTGAAAAGTAAAGAGTGAAGAGTGAAGAGTGAAGAGTGAAGAGTGAAGAGTGAAGAGTGAAGAGTGAAGAGTGAAGAGTGAAGAGTGAAGAGTGAAGAGTGAAGAGTGAAGAGTGAAAAGTAAAGAGTGAAGAGTGAAGAGTGAAGAGTGAAGAGTGAAGAGTGAAGAGTGAAGAGTGAAGAGTGAAGAGTGAAGAGTGAAGAGTGAAGGGTGAAGGGTGAAGGGTGAAGAGTGAAGGGTGAAGGGTGAAGAGTGAAGAGTGAAGAGTGAAGGGTGAAGGGTGAAGGGTGAAGGGTGAAGGGTGAAGGGTGAAGGGTGAAGGGTGACGAGTGAAGAGCGACGGGTGACGGGTGAAGGGTGAAGGGATAAGGGTCAAGAGTAAAGGGTGTAGGGTGAAGGGTGAAGGGTGAAGGGTGAAGGGTGAAGAGTGACGGGTGACGGGTGACGAGTGACGAGTGACGAGTGAAGAGTGAAGAGTGACGGGTGACGGGTGACGGGTGAAGGGTGACGAGTGAAGAGTGAAGAGTGAAGGGTGAAGGGTGAAGGGTGAAGGGTGAAGGGTGAAGGGTGAAGGGTGAAGGGTGAAGAGTGAAGAGTGACGGGTGAAGAGTGACGGGTGACGGGTGACGAGTGACGAGTGACGAATGAAGAGTGAAGAGTGACGGGTGACGGGTGACGGGTGAAGGGTGAAGGGTGACGAGTGAAGAGTGAAGAGTGACGGGTGTCGGGTGAAGGGTGAAGGGTGAAGGGTGAAGGGTGAAGGGTGAAGGGTGAAGGATGAAGGGTGAAGGGTGAAGGGTGAAGGGTGAAGGGTGAAGGGTGACGAGTGACGAGTGACGAGTGACGAGTGACGAATGACGAGTGACGAGTGACGAGTGACGAGTGACGAGTGACGAGTGACGAGTGAAGAGTGACGAGTGAAGCGTGACGAGTGAAGCGTGACGAGTGAAGAGTGACGAGTGAAGAGTGACGAGTGAAGAGTGACGAGTGAAGAGTGAAGAGTGAAGAGTGAAGGGTGAAGAGTGAAGGGTGACGAGTGAAGAGTGAAGAGTGAAGAGTGAAGGGTGAAGAGTGAAGGGTGAAGGGTGAAGGGTGAAGGGTGAAGGGTGAAGGGTGAAGGGTGAAGGGTGAAGGGTGAAGGGTGAAGGGTGAAGGGTGAAGGGTAAAGAGTGAAGGGTAAAGAGTGAAGGGTAAAGAGTGAAGGGTAAAGAGTGAAGGGTTAAGAGTGAAGGGTGAAGGGTGAAGGGTGAAGGGTGAAGGGTGACGAGTGACGAGTGACGAGTGACGAGTGACGAGTGACGAGTGACGAGTGACGAGTGAAGAGTGAAGAGTGAAGAGTGAAGGGTGAAGAGTGAAGAGTGAAGAGTGAAGAGTGAAGAGTGAAGAGTGAAGAGTGAAGAGTGAAGAGTGAAGAGTGAAGAGTGAAGAGTGAAGAGTGAAGAGTGAAGAGTGAAGAGTGAAGAGTGAAGAGTGAAGGGTGAAGGGTGAAGGGTGAAGGGTGAAGGGTGAAGGGTGAAGGGTGAAGGGTGACGGGTGAAGGGTGACGGGTGACGGGTGAAGGGTGACGGGTGACGGGTGAAGGGTGAAGGGTGAAGGGTGACGAGTGAAGAGGGAAGAGTGACGAGTGACGAGTGACGAGTGACGAGTGACGAGTGACGAGTGACGAGTGTCGAGTGACGAGTGAAGGGTGAAGGGTGAAGGGTGAAGGGTGAAGGGTGAAGGGTAAAGGGTAAAGGGTAAAGGGTAAAGGGTAAAGGGTAAAGGGTAAAGGGTAAAGGGTAAAGGGTAAAGGGTAAAGGGTAAAGGGTAAAGGGTAAAGGGTAACGGGTAAAGGGTAAAGGGTAAAGGGTAAAGGGTAAAGGGTTAAGGGTAAAGGGTAAAGGGTAAAGGGTAAAGGGTAAAGGGTAAAGGGTAAAGGGTAAAGGGTGACGGGTGACGAGTGACGGGTGAAGAGTGACGGGTGACGAGTGACGAGTGACGAGTGACGAGTGAAGAGTGAAGAGTGAAGAGTGAAGAGTGAAGAGTGAAGAGTGAAGAGTGAAGGGTGAAGGGTGAAGAGTTAAGGGAGAAGGGTGAAGAGTGAAGAGTGAAGAGTGAAGGGTGAAGGGTGAAGGGTGAAGGGTGAAGGGTGAAGGGTGAAGGGTGAAGGGGTAAGAGTGAAGGGTAAAGAGTGGAGGGTAAAGAGTGAAGGGTAAAGAGTGAAGGGTAAAGAGTGAAGGGTGAAGGGTGAAGGGTGAAGGGTGAAGGGTAACGGGTGACGAGTGACGAGTGACGAGTGACGAGTGACGAGTGAAGAGTGAAGAGTGAAGAGTGAAGAGTGAAGAGTGAAGGGTGAAGAGTGAAGAGTGAAGAGTGAAGAGTGAAGAGTGAAGAGTGAAGAGTGAAGAGTGAAGAGTGAAGAGTGAAGAGTGAAGAGTGAAGAGTGAAGGGTGAAGAATGAAGGGTGAAGGGTGAAGGGTGAAGGGTGAAGGGTGAAGGGTGAAGGGTGACGGGTGAAGGGTGACGGGTGACGAGTGATTAGTGACGAGTGACGAGTGACGAGTGACGAGTGAAGGGTGAAGGGTGACGAGTGAAGGGTGAAGGGTGAAGGGTGAAGGGTGAAAGGTGAAGGGTGACGAGTGACGAGTGACGAGTGACGAGTGACGAGTGACGAGTGACGAGTGAAGAATGAAGAGTGACGGGTGACGGGTGACGGGTGAAGGGTGAAGGGTGAAGGGTGAAGGGTGAAGGGTGACGAGATAAGAGTGAAGAGTGACGGGTGACGGGTGACGGGTGACGGGTGAAGGGTGAAGGGTGAAGGGTGAAGGGTGAAGGGTGAAGAGTGACGGGTGACGGGTGACGAGTGACGAGTGACGAGTGAAGAGTGAAGAGTGACGGGTGACGGGTGACGGGTGAAGGGTGACGAGTGAAGAGTGAAGGGTGAAGGGTGAAGGGTGAAGGGTGAAGGGTGAAGGGTGAAGGGTGAAGGGTAAAGGGTGAAGAGTGAAGAGTGACGGGTGAAGAGTGACGGGTGACGGGTGACGAGTGACGAGTGACGAGTGACGAATGAAGAGTGAAGAGTGACGGGTGACGGGTGAAGGGTGAAGGGTGACGAGTGAAGAGTGAAGAGTGACGGGTGTCGGGTGAAGGGTGAAGGGTGAAGGGTAAAGGGTGAAGGGTGACGAGTGACGAGTGACGAGTGACGAGTGACGAGTGACGAGTGAAGAGTGACGAGTGACGAGTGACGAGTGACGAGTGACGAGTGACGAGTGACGAGTGACGAGTGAAGAGTGAAGAGTGAAGAGTGAAGAGTGAAGAGTGAAGAGTGAAGAGTGAAGAGTGAAGAGTGACGAGTGACGAGTGACGAGTGAAGAGTGAAGAGTGAAGAGTGAAGACTGAAGACTGAAGAGTGAAGAGTGAAGAGTGAAGAGTGAAGAGTGAAGAGTGAAGATCGAAGAGTGAAGAGTGAAGAGTGAAGAGTGAAGAGTGAAGAGTGAAGAGTGAAGAGTGAAGATGAAGAGTGAAGAGTGAAGAGTGAAGGGTGAAGGGTGAAGGGTGAAGAGTGAAGGGTGAAGGGTGAAGAGTGAAGCGTGAAGCGTGAAGAGTGAAGGGTGAAGGGTGAAGGGTGAAGGGTGAAGGGTAAAGGGTGAAGGGTGAAGGGTGACGAGTGAAGAGTGAAGGGTGACGAGTGAAGAGTGAAGAGTGACAAGTGACGAGTGAAGAGTGACGAGTGACGAGTGACGAGTGACGAGTGAAGGGTGAAGGGTGACGAGTGAAGGGTGAAGGGTGAAGGGTAAATGGGTGAAAGGTGAAGGGTGACGAGTGACGAGTGACGAGTGACGAGTGTCGAGTGACGATGACGAGTGACGAGTGACGAGTGAAGAGTGAAGACTGAAGACTGAAGAGTGAAGAGTGAAGAGTGAAGAGTGAAGAGTGAAGAGTGAAGATCGAAGAGTGAAGAGTGAAGAGTGAAGAGTGAAGAGTGAAGAGTGAAGAGTGAAGAGTGAAGAGTGAAGAGTGAAGAGTGAAGGGTGAAGGGTGAAGGGTGAAGGGTGAAGGGTGAAGGGTGAAGGGTGAAGGGTGAAGGGTGACGGGTGAAGGGTGACGGGTGACGAGTGATTAGTGACGAGTGACGAGTGACGAGTGACGAGTGAAGGGTGAAGGGTGACGAGTAAAGAGTGAAGAGTGAAGAGTGAAGGGTGAAGAGTGAAGAGTGAAGAGTGAAGAGTGAAGAGTGAAGAGTGAAGAGTGAAGAGTGAAGAGTGAAGAGGGAAGAGTGAAGAGTGAAGAGCGAAGAGTGAAGAAAGAAGAGTGAAGAGGGAAGAGGGAAGAGGGAAGAGGGAAGAGGGAAGAGGGAAGAGGGAAGAGGGAAGAGCGAAGAGGGAAGAGGGAAGAGGGAAGGGGGAAGAGTGAAGAGTGAAGAGTGAGAGTGAGAGTGAGAGTGAGAGTGACGCATGACGGGTGACGGGTGAAGGGTGAAGGGTGAAGGGTGAAGGGTGAAGAGTGACGGGTGACGGGTGAAGGGTGAAGGGTGAAGAGTGAAGAGTGACGCATGACGGGTGACGGGTGAAGGGTGAAGGGTGAAGGGTGAAGGGTTACGAGTGACGAGTGACGAGTGACGAGTGACGAGTTACGAGTGACGAGTGACGAGTGACGAGTGACGAGTGACGAGTGACGAGTGACGAGTGACGAGTGGCGAGTGACGAGTGACGGGTGACGGGTGACGAGTGACGAGTGACGAGTGAAGAGTGACGGGTGACGGGTGACGGGTGAAGGGTGACGAGTGAAGAGTGAAGGGTGAAGGGTGAAGGGTGAAGGGTGAAGGGTGAAGGGTGAAGGGTGAAGGGTGAAGGGTGAAGGGTGAAGAGTGAAGAGTGACGGGTGAAGAGTGACGGGTGACGGGTGACGAGTGACGAGTGACGAGTGACGAATGAAGAGTGAAGAGTGACGGGTGACGGGTGACGGGTGAAGGGTGAAGGGTGACGAGTGAAGAGTGAAGAGTGACGGGTGTCGGGTGAAGGGTGAAGGGTGAAGGGTGAAGGGTGAAGGGTGACGAGTGACGAGTGACGAGTGACGAGTGACGAGTGAAGAGTGAAGAGTGACGAGTGACGAGTGACGAGTGACGAGTGACGAGTGACGAGTGAAGAGTGAAGAGTGAAGAGTGAAGAGTGAAGAGTGAAGAGTGAAGAGTGACGAGTGACGAGGGACGAGTGACGAGTGACGAGTGACGAGTGACGAGTGACGAGTGACGAGTGACGAGTGACGAGTGACGAGTGACGAGTGACGAGTGACGAGTGAAGAGTGAAGAGTGAAGAGTGACGAGTGACGAGTGACGAGTGACGAGTGACGAGTGAAAAGTGAAGAGTGAAGAGTGAAGAGTGAAGAGTGAAGAGTGAAGAGTGAAGAGTGAAGAGTGAAGAGTGAAGAAGAGTGAAGAGTGAACAGTGAGGAGGAACCCCTCCCCCCAGGAAAAGTGTCTTTAACTCATCACCGACTATGTTCATTCATTGTGATTGATACCAGATGTTCTTGAGTAATTATCTTCTGTATTCAAGTATAAATGTTGTTGAATATTTGTTATTTCTTTTTACATATTTTATGAATTCCTATTGAAACAAAGACAAACTACTTATCTTGTTTATATTTGCTTGAGTGTGTGAAGAGTGAAGAGTGAAGAGTGAAGAGTTAAGAGTTAAGAGTGAAGAGTGAAGAGTGAAGAGTGAAGAGTGAAGAGTGAAGAGTGAAGAGTGAAGAGTGAAGAGTGAAGAGTGAACAGTGAAGAGTGAAGAGTGAAGAGTGAAGAGTGAAGAGGGAAGAGGGAAGAGGGAAGAGGGAAGAGTGAAGAGTGAAGAGTGAAGAGTGAAGAGTGAGAGTGAGAGTGAGAGTGAGAGTGAGAGTGAGAGTGGGAGTGAGAGTGAGAGTGACAGTGACAGTGAGAGTGATAGTGAGAGTGAGAGTGAAGAGTGAGAGTTAAGACTGGAGAGTGAAGAGTGAAGAGTGAAGAGGGAAGAGGGAAGAGGGAAGAGGGAAGAGGGAAGAGGGAAGAGGGAAGAGTGAAGAGGGAAGAGTCAAGAGTGAAGAGTGAAGAGTGAAAGTGAGAGTGAGAGTGAGAGTGAGAGTGTGAGTGAGAGTGGAGTGAAGAGTGAAGAGTGAAGAGTGAAGAGTGAAGAGTGAAGAGTGAAGAGTGAAGAGTGAAGAGTGAAGAGTGAAAAGTGAAGAGTGAAGAGTGAAGAGTGAAGAGTGAAGAGTGAAGAGTGAAGAGTGAAGAGTGAAGAGTAAAGAGTGAAGAGGGAAGAGGGAAGAGGGAAGAGGGAAGAGGGAAGAGGGAAGAGGGAAGAGGGAAAAGTGAAGAGTGAAGAGTGAAGAGTGAAGAGTGAAGAGTGAGAGTGAGAGTGAGAGTGAGAGTGAGAGTGGGAGTGAGAGTGAGAGTGAGAGTGACAGTGAGAGTGAGAGTGAGAGTGAGAGTGAGAGTGAAGAGTGAGAGTGAAGACTGGAGAGTGAAGAGTGAAGAGTGAATAGTGAAGAGTGAAGAGTGAAGAGTGAAGAGTGAAGAGTGAAGAGTGAAGAGTGAAGAGTGAAGAGTGAAGAGTAAAGAGTGAAGAGTGAAGAGTGAAGGGTGAAGAGTGAAGAGTGAAGAGTCAAGAGTGAAGAGTGAAGAGTGAAGAGTGAGAGTGAGAGTGAGAGTGAGAGTGACGCATGACGGGTGACGGGTGAAGGGTGAAGGGTGAAGGGTGAAAGGTGAAGGGTGAAGGGTGAAGAGTGACGGGTGACGGGTGAAGGGTGAAGGGTGAAGAGTGAAGAGTGACGCATGACGGGTGACGGGTGAAGGGTGAAGGGTGAAGGGTGAAGGGTGACGAGTGACGAGTGACGAGTGACGAGTGACGAGTTACGAGTGACGAGTGACGAGTGACGAGTGACGAGTGACGAGTGACGACTGACGAGTGACGAGTGACGAGTGACGAGTGACGAGTGACGAGTGAAGAGTGAAGAGTGAAGAGTGAAGAGTGAAGAGTGAAGAGTGAAGAGTGAAGAGTGAAGAGTGAAGAGTGAAAAGTAAAGAGTGAAGAGTGAAGAGTGAAGAGTGAAGAGTGAAGAGTGAAGAGTGAAGAGTGAAGAGTGAAGAGTGAAGAGTGAAGAGTGAAGAGTGAAGGGTGAAGGGTGAAGGGTGAAGAGTGAAGGGTGAAGGGTGAAGAGTGAAGAGTGAAGAGTGAAGGGTGAAGGGTGAAGGGTGAAGGGTGAAGGGTGAAGGGTGAAGGGTGAAGGGTGACGAGTGAAGAGCGACGGGTGACGGGTGAAGGGTGAAGGGATAAGGGTCAAGAGTAAAGGGTGTAGGGTGAAGGGTGAAGGGTGAAGGGTGAAGGGTGAAGAGTGACGGGTGACGGGTGACGAGTGACGAGTGACGAGTGAAGAGTGAAGAGTGACGGGTGACGGGTGACGGGTGAAGGGTGACGAGTGAAGAGTGAAGAGTGAAGGGTGAAGGGTGAAGGGTGAAGGGTGAAGGGTGAAGGGTGAAGGGTGAAGGGTGAAGGGTGACGGGTGAAGGGTGACGGGTGACGGGTGAAGGGTGACGGGTGACGGGTGAAGGGTGAAGGGTGAAGGGTGACGAGTGAAGAGGGAAGAGTGACGAGTGACGAGTGACGAGTGACGAGTGACGAGTGACGAGTGACGAGTGACGAGTGACGAGTGAAGGGTGAAGGGTGAAGGGTGAAGGGTGAAGGGTGAAGGGTAAAGGGTAAAGGGTAAAGGGTAAAGGGTAAAGGGTAAAGGGTAAAGGGTAAAGGGTAAAGGGTAAAGGGTAAAGGGTAAAGGGTAAAGGGTAAAGGGTAACGGGTAAAGGGTAAAGGGTAAAGGGTAAAGGGTAAAGGGTTAAGGGTAAAGGGTAAAGGGTAAAGGGTAAAGGGTAAAGGGTAAAGGGTAAAGGGTAAAGGGTAAAGGGTGACGGGTGACGAGTGACGGGTGAAGAGTGACGGGTGACGAGTGACGAGTGACGAGTGACGAGTGAAGAGTGAAGAGTGAAGAGTGAAGAGTGAAGAGTGAAGAGTGAAGAGTGAAGGGTGAAGGGTGAAGAGTTAAGGGAGAAGGGTGAAGAGTGAAGAGTGAAGAGTGAAGGGTGAAGGGTGAAGGGTGAAGGGTGAAGGGTGAAGGGTGAAGGGTGAAGGGGTAAGAGTGAAGGGTAAAGAGTGGAGGGTAAAGAGTGAAGGGTAAAGAGTGAAGGGTAAAGAGTGAAGGGTGAAGGGTGAAGGGTGAAGGGTGAAGGGTAACGGGTGACGAGTGACGAGTGACGAGTGACGAGTGACGAGTGAAGAGTGAAGAGTGAAGAGTGAAGAGTGAAGAGTGAAGGGTGAAGAGTGAAGAGTGAAGAGTGAAGAGTGAAGAGTGAAGAGTGAAGAGTGAAGAGTGAAGAGTGAAGAGTGAAGAGTGAAGAGTGAAGAGTGAAGGGTGAAGGGTGAAGGGTGAAGGGTGAAGGGTGAAGGGTGAAGGGTGAAGGGTGAAGGGTGACGGGTGAAGGGTGACGGGTGACGAGTGATTAGTGACGAGTGACGAGTGACGAGTGACGAGTGAAGGGTGAAGGGTGACGAGTGAAGGGTGAAGGGTGAAGGGTGAAGGGTGAAAGGTGAAGGGTGACGAGTGACGAGTGACGAGTGACGAGTGACGAGTGACGAGTGACGAGTGAAGAATGAAGAGTGACGGGTGACGGGTGACGGGTGAAGGGTGAAGGGTGAAGGGTGAAGGGTGACGAGATAAGAGTGAAGAGTGACGGGTGACGGGTGACGGGTGACGGGTGACGGGTGAAGGGTGAAGGGTGAAGGGTAAAGGGTGAAGGGTGAAGAGTGACGGGTGACGGGTGACGAGTGACGAGTGACGAGTGAAGAGTGAAGAGTGACGGGTGACGGGTGACGGGTGAAGGGTGACGAGTGAAGGGTGAAGGGTGAAGGGTGAAGGGTGAAGGGTGAAGGGTGAAGGGTGAAGGGTAAAGGGTGAAGAGTGAAGAGTGACGGGTGAAGAGTGACGGGTGACGGGTGACGAGTGACGAGTGACGAGTGACGAATGAAGAGTGAAGAGTGACGGGTGACGGGTGACGGGTGAAGGGTGAAGGGTGACGAGTGAAGAGTGAAGAGTGACGGGTGTCGGGTGAAGGGTGAAGGGTGAAGGGTGAAGGGTGAAGGGTGACGAGTGACGAGTGACGAGTGACGAGTGACGAGTGACGAGTGAAGAGTGACGAGTGACGAGTGACGAGTGACGAGTGACGAGTGACGAGTGACGAGTGACGAGTGAAGAGTGAAGAGTGAAGAGTGAAGAGTGAAGAGTGAAGAGTGAAGAGTGAAGAGTGAAGAGTGACGAGTGACGAGTGACGAGTGACGAGTGAAGAGTGAAGAGTGAAGACTGAAGACTGAAGAGTGAAGAGTGAAGAGTGAAGAGTGAAGAGTGAAGAGTGAAGATCGAAGAGTGAAGAGTGAAGAGTGAAGAGTGAAGAGTGAAGAGTGAAGAGTGAAGAGTGAAGATGAAGAGTGAAGAGTGAAGAGTGAAGGGTGACGGGTGACGGGTGACGGGTGAAGGGTGAAGGGTGACGAGTGAAGAGTGAAGAGTGACGGGTGTCGGGTGAAGGGTGAAGGGTGAAGGGTGAAGGGTGAAGGGTGAAGGGTGAAGGGTGAAGGGTGAAGGATGAAGGGTGAAGGGTGAAGGGTGAAGGGTGAAGGGTGAAGGGTGACGAGTGACGAGTGACGAGTGACGAGTGACGAATGACGAGTGACGAGTGACGAGTGACGAGTGACGAGTGACGAGTGACGAGTGAAGAGTGACGAGTGAAGCGTGACGAGTGAAGCGTGACGAGTGAAGAGTGACGAGTGAAGAGTGAAGAGTGACGAGTGAAGAGTGACGAGTAAAGAGTGAAGAGTGAAGAGTGAAGGGTGAAGAGTGAAGGGTGAAGAGTGAAGAGTGAAGGGTGAAGAGTGAAGGGTGAGAGTGGGAGTGAGAGTGAGAGTGAGAGTGACAGTGAGAGTGAGAGTGAGAGTGAGAGTGAGAGTGAAGAGTGAGAGTGAAGACTGGAGAGTGAAGAGTGAAGAGTGAATAGTGAAGAGTGAAGAGTGAAGAGTGAAGAGTGAAGAGTGAAGAGTGAAGAGTGAAGAGTGAAGAGTAAAGAGTGAAGAGTGAAGAGTGAAGGGTGAAGAGTGAAGAGTGAAGAGTGAAGAGTGAAGAGTGAAGAGTGAAGAGTGAAGAGTGAAGAGTGAAGAGTGAAGAGGGAAGAGTGAAGAGTGAAGAGCGAAGAGTGAAGAAAGAAGAGTGAAGAGGGAAGAGGGAAGAGGGAAGAGGGAAGAGGGAAGAGGGAAGAGGGAAGAGGGAAGAGCGAAGAGGGAAGAGGGAAGAGGGAAGGGGGAAGAGGGAAGAGGGAAGAGGGAAGAGGGAAGAGTGAAGAGGGAAGAGTCAAGAGTGAAGAGTGAAGAGTGAAGAGTGAGAGTGAGAGTGAGAGTGAGAGTGACGCATGACGGGTGACGGGTGAAGGGTGAAGGGTGAAGGGTGAAAGGTGAAGGGTGAAGGGTGAAGGGTGAAGAGTGACGGGTGACGGGTGAAGGGTGAAGGGTGAAGAGTGAAGAGTGACGCATGACGGGTGACGGGTGAAGGGTGAAGGGTGAAGGGTGAAGGGTGACGAGTGACGAGTGACGAGTGACGAGTGACGAGTTACGAGTGACGAGTGACGAGTGACGAGTGACGAGTGACGAGTGACGAGTGACGAGTGACGAGTGACGAGTGACGAGTGAAAGGTGACGAGTGACGAGTGACGAGTGAAGAGTGAAGAGTGAAGAGTGAAGAGTGAAGAGTGAAGAGTGAAGAGTGAAGAGTGAAGAGTGAAGAGTGAAAAGTAAAGAGTGAAGAGTGAAGAGTGAAGAGTGAAGAGTGAAGAGTGAAGAGTGAAGAGTGAAGAGTGAAGAGTGAAGAGTGAAGAGTGAAGAGTGAAGAGTGAAGAGTGAAAAGTAAAGAGTGAAGAGTGAAGAGTGAAGAGTGAAGAGTGAAGAGTGAAGAGTGAAGAGTGAAGAGTGAAGAGTGAAGAGTGAAGAGTGAAGAGTGAAGGGTGAAGGGTGAAGGGTGAAGAGTGAAGGGTGAAGGGTGAAGAGTGAAGAGTGAAGAGTGAAGGGTGAAGGGTGAAGGGTGAAGGGTGAAGGGTGAAGGGTGAAGGGTGAAGGGTGACGAGTGAAGAGCGACGGGTGACGGGTGAAGGGTGAAGGGATAAGGGTCAAGAGTAAAGGGTGTAGGGTGAAGGGTGAAGGGTGAAGGGTGAAGGGTGAAGAGTGACGGGTGACGGGTGACGAGTGACGAGTGACGAGTGAAGAGTGAAGAGTGACGGGTGACGGGTGACGGGTGAAGGGTGACGAGTGAAGAGTGAAGAGTGAAGGGTGAAGGGTGAAGGGTGAAGGGTGAAGGGTGAAGGGTGAAGGGTGAAGGGTGAAGGGTGAAGAGTGACGGGTGACGGGTGACGGGTGACGAGTGACGAGTGACGAGTGAAGAGTGAAGAGTGACGGGTGACGGGTGACGGGTGAAGGGTGACGAGTGAAGAGTGAAGAGTGAAGGGTGAAGGGTGAAGGGTGAAGGGTGAAGGGTGAAGGGTGAAGGGTGAAGGGTGAAGAGTGAAGAGTGACGGGTGAAGAGTGACGGGTGACGGGTGACGAATGACGAGTGACGAATGAAGAGTGAAGAGTGACGGGTGACGGGTGACGGGTGAAGGGTGAAGGGTGACGAGTGAAGAGTGAAGAGTGACGGGTGTCGGGTGAAGGGTGAAGGGTGAAGGGTGAAGGGTGAAGGGTGAAGGGTGAAGGGTGAAGGATGAAGGGTGAAGGGTGAAGGGTGAAGGGTGAAGGGTGAAGGGTGACGAGTGACGAGTGACGAGTGACGAGTGACGAATGACGAGTGACGAGTGACGAGTGACGAGTGACGAGTGACGAGTGAAGAGTGACGAGTGAAGCGTGACGAGTGAAGCGTGACGAGTGAAGAGTGACGAGTGAAGAGTGAAGAGTGACGAGTGAAGAGTGACGAGTAAAGAGTGAAGAGTGAAGAGTGAAGGGTGAAGAGTGAAGGGTGAAGAGTGAAGAGTGAAGGGTGAAGAGTGAAGGGTGAGAGTGGGAGTGAGAGTGAGAGTGAGAGTGACAGTGAGAGTGAGAGTGAGAGTGAGAGTGAGAGTGAAGAGTGAGAGTGAAGACTGGAGAGTGAAGAGTGAAGAGTGAATAGTGAAGAGTGAAGAGTGAAGAGTGAAGAGTGAAGAGTGAAGAGTGAAGAGTGAAGAGTGAAGAGTAAAGAGTGAAGAGTGAAGAGTGAAGGGTGAAGTGTGAAGAGTGAAGAGTTAAGAGTGAAGAGTGAAGAGTGAAGAGTGAAGAGTGAAGAGTGAAGAGTGAAGAGGGAAGAGTGAAGAGTGAAGAGCGAAGAGTGAAGAAAGAAGAGTGAAGAGGGAAGAGGGAAGAGGGAAGAGGGAAGAGGGAAGAGGGAAGAGGGAAGAGGGAAGAGCGAAGAGGGAAGAGGGAAGAGGGAAGGGGGAAGAGGGAAGAGGGAAGAGGGAAGAGGGAAGAGTGAAGAGGGAAGAGTCAAGAGTGAAGAGTGAAGAGTGAAGAGTGAGAGTGAGAGTGAGAGTGAGAGTGACGCATGACGGGTGACGGGTGAAGGGTGAAGGGTGTAGGGTGAAAGGTGAAGGGTGAAGGGTGAAGGGTGAAGAGTGACGGGTGACGGGTGAAGGGTGAAGGGTGAAGAGTGAAGAGTGACGCATGACGGGTGACGGGTGAAGGGTGAAGGGTGAAGGGTGAAGGGTGACGAGTGACGAGTGACGAGTGACGAGTGACGAGTTACGAGTGACGAGTGACGAGTGACGAGTGACGAGTGACGAGTGACGAGTGACGAGTGACGAGTGACGAGTGACGAGTGAAAGGTGACGAGTGACGAGTGACGAGTGAAGAGTGAAGAGTGAAGAGTGAAGAGTGAAGAGTGAAGAGTGAAGAGTGAAGAGTGAAGAGTGAAGAGTGAAAAGTAAAGAGTGAAGAGTGAAGAGTGAAGAGTGAAGAGTGAAGAGTGAAGAGTGAAGAGTGAAGAGTGAAGAGTGAAGAGTGAAGAGTGAAGAGTGAAGAGTGAAGAGTGAAAAGTAAAGAGTGAAGAGTGAAGAGTGAAGAGTGAAGAGTGAAGAGTGAAGAGTGAAGAGTGAAGAGTGAAGAGTGAAGAGTGAAGAGTGAAGGGTGAAGGGTGAAGGGTGAAGAGTGAAGGGTGAAGGGTGAAGAGTGAAGAGTGAAGAGTGAAGGGTGAAGGGTGAAGGGTGAAGGGTGAAGGGTGAAGGGTGAAGGGTGAAGGGTGACGAGTGAAGAGCGACGGGTGACGGGTGAAGGGTGAAGGGATAAGGGTCAAGAGTAAAGGGTGTAGGGTGAAGGGTGAAGGGTGAAGGGTGAAGGGTGAAGAGTGACGGGTGACGGGTGACGAGTGACGAGTGACGAGTGAAGAGTGAAGAGTGACGGGTGACGGGTGACGGGTGAAGGGTGACGAGTGAAGAGTGAAGAGTGAAGGGTGAAGGGTGAAGGGTGAAGGGTGAAGGGTGAAGGGTGAAGAGTGAAGAGTGACGGGTGAAGAGTGACGGGTGACGGGTGACGAGTGACGAGTGACGAATGAAGAGTGAAGAGTGACGGGTGACGGGTGACGGGTGAAGGGTGAAGGGTGACGAGTGAAGAGTGAAGAGTGACGGGTGTCGGGTGAAGGGTGAAGGGTGAAGGGTGAAGGGTGAAGGGTGAAGGGTGAAGGATGAAGGGTGAAGGGTGAAGGGTGAAGGGTGAAGGGTGAAGGGTGACGAGTGACGAGTGACGAGTGACGAATGACGAGTGACGAGTGACGAGTGACGAGTGACGAGTGACGAGTGACGAGTGAAGAGTGACGAGTGAAGCGTGACGAGTGAAGCGTGACGAGTGAAGAGTGACGAGTGAAGAGTGACGAGTGAAGAGTGACGAGTGAAGAGTGAAGAGTGAAGAGTGAAGGGTGAAGAGTGAAGGGTGACGAGTGAAGAGTGAAGAGTGAAGAGTGAAGGGTGAAGAGTGAAGGGTGAAGGGTGAAGGGTGAAGGGTGAAGGGTGAAGGGTGAAGGGTGAAGGGTGAAGGGTGAAGGGTGAAGGGTGAAGGGTGAAGGGTAAAGAGTGAAGGGTAAAGAGTGAAGGGTAAAGAGTGAAGGGTAAAGAGTGAAGGGTTAAGAGTGAAGGGTGAAGGGTGAAGGGTGAAGGGTGAAGGGTGACGAGTGACGAGTGACGAGTGACGAGTGACGAGTGACGAGTGACGAGTGACGAGTGAAGAGTGAAGAGTGAAGAGTGAAGGGTGAAGAGTGAAGAGTGAAGAGTGAAGAGTGAAGAGTGAAGAGTGAAGAGTGAAGAGTGAAGAGTGAAGAGTGAAGAGTGAAGAGTGAAGAGTGAAGAGTGAAGAGTGAAGGGTGAAGGGTGAAGGGTGAAGGGTGAAGGGTGAAGGGTGAAGGGTGAAGGGTGACGGGTGAAGGGTGACGGGTGACGGGTGAAGGGTGACGGGTGACGGGTGAAGGGTGAAGGGTGAAGGGTGACGAGTGAAGAGGGAAGAGTGACGAGTGACGAGTGACGAGTGACGAGTGACGAGTGACGAGTGACGAGTGTCGAGTGACGAGTGAAGGGTGAAGGGTGAAGGGTGAAGGGTGAAGGGTGAAGGGTAAAGGGTAAAGGGTAAAGGGTAAAGGGTAAAGGGTAAAGGGTAAAGGGTAAAGGGTAAAGGGTAAAGGGTAAAGGGTAAAGGGTAAAGGGTAAAGGGTAACGGGTAAAGGGTAAAGGGTAAAGGGTAAAGGGTAAAGGGTTAAGGGTAAAGGGTAAAGGGTAAAGGGTAAAGGGTAAAGGGTAAAGGGTAAAGGGTAAAGGGTGACGGGTGACGAGTGACGGGTGAAGAGTGACGGGTGACGAGTGACGAGTGACGAGTGACGAGTGAAGAGTGAAGAGTGAAGAGTGAAGAGTGAAGAGTGAAGAGTGAAGAGTGAAGGGTGAAGGGTGAAGAGTTAAGGGAGAAGGGTGAAGAGTGAAGAGTGAAGAGTGAAGGGTGAAGGGTGAAGGGTGAAGGGTGAAGGGTGAAGGGTGAAGGGTGAAGGGGTAAGAGTGAAGGGTAAAGAGTGGAGGGTAAAGAGTGAAGGGTAAAGAGTGAAGGGTAAAGAGTGAAGGGTGAAGGGTGAAGGGTGAAGGGTGAAGGGTAACGGGTGACGAGTGACGAGTGACGAGTGACGAGTGACGAGTGAAGAGTGAAGAGTGAAGAGTGAAGAGTGAAGAGTGAAGGGTGAAGAGTGAAGAGTGAAGAGTGAAGAGTGAAGAGTGAAGAGTGAAGAGTGAAGAGTGAAGAGTGAAGAGTGAAGAGTGAAGAGTTAAGAGTGAAGGGTGAAGAATGAAGGGTGAAGGGTGAAGGGTGAAGGGTGAAGGGTGAAGGGTGAAGGGTGAAAGGTGAAGGGTGACGAGTGACGAGTGACGAGTGACGAGTGACGAGTGACGAGTGACGAGTGAAGAATGAAGAGTGACGGGTGACGGGTGACGGGTGAAGGGTGAAGGGTGAAGGGTGAAGGGTGAAGGGTGACGAGATAAGAGTGAAGAGTGACGGGTGACGGGTGACGGGTGACGGGTGACGGGTGAAGGGTGAAGGGTGAAGGGTGAAGGGTGAAGGGTGAAGAGTGACGGGTGACGGGTGACGAGTGACGAGTGACGAGTGAAGAGTGAAGAGTGACGGGTGACGGGTGACGGGTGAAGGGTGACGAGTGAAGAGTGAAGGGTGAAGGGTGAAGGGTGAAGGGTGAAGGGTGAAGGGTGAAGGGTAAAGGGTGAAGAGTGAAGAGTGACGGGTGAAGAGTGACGGGTGACGGGTGACGAGTGACGAGTGACGAGTGACGAATGAAGAGTGAAGAGTGACGGGTGACGGGTGAAGGGTGAAGGGTGACGAGTGAAGAGTGAAGAGTGACGGGTGTCGGGTGAAGGGTGAAGGGTGAAGGGTAAAGGGTGAAGGGTGACGAGTGACGAGTGACGAGTGACGAGTGACGAGTGACGAGTGAAGAGTGACGAGTGACGAGTGACGAGTGACGAGTGACGAGTGACGAGTGACGAGTGACGAGTGAAGAGTGAAGAGTGAAGAGTGAAGAGTGAAGAGTGAAGAGTGAAGAGTGAAGAGTGAAGAGTGACGAGTGACGAGTGACGAGTGAAGAGTGAAGAGTGAAGAGTGAAGACTGAAGACTGAAGAGTGAAGAGTGAAGAGTGAAGAGTGAAGAGTGAAGAGTGAAGATCGAAGAGTGAAGAGTGAAGAGTGAAGAGTGAAGAGTGAAGAGTGAAGAGTGAAGAGTGAAGATGAAGAGTGAAGAGTGAAGAGTGAAGGGTGAAGGGTGAAGGGTGAAGAGTGAAGGGTGAAGGGTGAAGAGTGAAGCGTGAAGAGTGAAGGGTGAAGGGTGAAGGGTGAAGGGTGAAGGGTAAAGGGTGAAGGGTGAAGGGTGACGAGTGAAGAGTGAAGGGTGACGAGTGAAGAGTGAAGAGTGACAAGTGACGAGTGAAGAGTGACGAGTGACGAGTGACGAGTGACGAGTGAAGGGTGAAGGGTGACGAGTGAAGGGTGAAGGGTGAAGGGTAAATGGGTGAAAGGTGAAGGGTGACGAGTGACGAGTGACGAGTGACGAGTGTCGAGTGACGATGACGAGTGACGAGTGACGAGTGAAGAGTGAAGACTGAAGACTGAAGAGTGAAGAGTGAAGAGTGAAGAGTGAAGAGTGAAGAGTGAAGATCGAAGAGTGAAGAGTGAAGAGTGAAGAGTGAAGAGTGAAGAGTGAAGAGTGAAGAGTGAAGAGTGAAGAGTGAAGAGTGAAGGGTGAAGGGTGAAGGGTGAAGGGTGAAGGGTGAAGGGTGAAGGGTGAAGGGTGAAGGGTGACGGGTGAAGGGTGACGGGTGACGAGTGATTAGTGACGAGTGACGAGTGACGAGTGACGAGTGAAGGGTGAAGGGTGAAGGGTGAAGGGTGAAGGGTGAAGGGTGAAGGGTGAAGGGTGAAGGGGTAAGAGTGAAGGGTAAAGAGTGGAGGGTAAAGAGTGAAGGGTAAAGAGTGAAGGGTAAAGAGTGAAGGGTGAAGGGTGAAGGGTGAAGGGTGAAGGGTAACGGGTGACGAGTGACGAGTGACGAGTGACGAGTGAAGAGTGAAGAGTGAAGAGTGAAGAGTGAAGGGTGAAGAGTGAAGAGTGAAGAGTGAAGAGTGAAGAGTGAAGAGTGAAGAGTGAAGAGTGAAGAGTGAAGAGTGAAGAGTGAAGAGTGAAGAGTGAAGGGTGAAGGGTGAAGGGTGAAGGGTGAAGGGTGAAGGGTGAAGGGTGAAGGGTGAAGGGTGACGGGTGAAGGGTGACGGGTGACGAGTGATTAGTGACGAGTGACGAGTGACGAGTGACGAGTGAAGGGTGAAGGGTGACGAGTGAAGGGTGAAGGGTGAAGGGTGAAGGGTGAAAGGTGAAGGGTGACGAGTGACGAGTGACGAGTGACGAGTGACGAGTGACGAGTGACGAGTGAAGAATGAAGAGTGACGGGTGACGGGTGACGGGTGAAGGGTGAAGGGTGAAGGGTGAAGGGTGACGAGATAAGAGTGAAGAGTGACGGGTGACGGGTGACGGGTGACGGGTGACGGGTGAAGGGTGAAGGGTGAAGGGTAAAGGGTGAAGGGTGAAGAGTGACGGGTGACGGGTGACGAGTGACGAGTGACGAGTGACGAGTGAAGAGTGAAGAGTGACGGGTGACGGGTGACGGGTGAAGGGTGACGAGTGAAGGGTGAAGGGTGAAGGGTGAAGGGTGAAGGGTGAAGGGTGAAGGGTAAAGGGTGAAGAGTGAAGAGTGACGGGTGAAGAGTGACGGGTGACGGGTGACGAGTGACGAGTGACGAGTGACGAATGAAGAGTGAAGAGTGACGGGTGACGGGTGACGGGTGAAGGGTGAAGGGTGACGAGTGAAGAGTGAAGAGTGACGGGTGTCGGGTGAAGGGTGAAGGGTGAAGGGTGAAGGGTGAAGGGTGACGAGTGACGAGTGACGAGTGACGAGTGACGAGTGACGAGTGAAGAGTGACGAGTGACGAGTGACGAGTGACGAGTGACGAGTGACGAGTGACGAGTGACGAGTGAAGAGTGAAGAGTGAAGAGTGAAGAGTGAAGAGTGAAGAGTGAAGAGTGAAGAGTGAAGAGTGACGAGTGACGAGTGACGAGTGACGAGTGAAGAGTGAAGAGTGAAGACTGAAGACTGAAGAGTGAAGAGTGAAGAGTGAAGAGTGAAGAGTGAAGAGTGAAGATCGAAGAGTGAAGAGTGAAGAGTGAAGAGTGAAGAGTGAAGAGTGAAGAGTGAAGAGTGAAGATGAAGAGTGAAGAGTGAAGAGTGAAGGGTGACGGGTGACGGGTGACGGGTGAAGGGTGAAGGGTGACGAGTGAAGAGTGAAGAGTGACGGGTGTCGGGTGAAGGGTGAAGGGTGAAGGGTGAAGGGTGAAGGGTGAAGGGTGAAGGGTGAAGGGTGAAGGATGAAGGGTGAAGGGTGAAGGGTGAAGGGTGAAGGGTGAAGGGTGACGAGTGACGAGTGACGAGTGACGAGTGACGAATGACGAGTGACGAGTGACGAGTGACGAGTGACGAGTGACGAGTGACGAGTGAAGAGTGACGAGTGAAGCGTGACGAGTGAAGCGTGACGAGTGAAGAGTGACGAGTGAAGAGTGAAGAGTGACGAGTGAAGAGTGACGAGTAAAGAGTGAAGAGTGAAGAGTGAAGGGTGAAGAGTGAAGGGTGAAGAGTGAAGAGTGAAGGGTGAAGAGTGAAGGGTGAGAGTGGGAGTGAGAGTGAGAGTGAGAGTGACAGTGAGAGTGAGAGTGAGAGTGAGAGTGAGAGTGAAGAGTGAGAGTGAAGACTGGAGAGTGAAGAGTGAAGAGTGAATAGTGAAGAGTGAAGAGTGAAGAGTGAAGAGTGAAGAGTGAAGAGTGAAGAGTGAAGAGTGAAGAGTGAAGAGTAAAGAGTGAAGAGTGAAGAGTGAAGGGTGAAGAGTGAAGAGTGAAGAGTGAAGAGTGAAGAGTGAAGAGTGAAGAGTGAAGAGTGAAGAGTGAAGAGTGAAGAGGGAAGAGTGAAGAGTGAAGAGCGAAGAGTGAAGAAAGAAGAGTGAAGAGGGAAGAGGGAAGAGGGAAGAGGGAAGAGGGAAGAGGGAAGAGGGAAGAGGGAAGAGCGAAGAGGGAAGAGGGAAGAGGGAAGGGGGAAGAGGGAAGAGGGAAGAGGGAAGAGGGAAGAGTGAAGAGGGAAGAGTCAAGAGTGAAGAGTGAAGAGTGAAGAGTGAGAGTGAGAGTGAGAGTGAGAGTGACGCATGACGGGTGACGGGTGAAGGGTGAAGGGTGAAGGGTGAAAGGTGAAGGGTGAAGGGTGAAGGGTGAAGAGTGACGGGTGACGGGTGAAGGGTGAAGGGTGAAGAGTGAAGAGTGACGCATGACGGGTGACGGGTGAAGGGTGAAGGGTGAAGGGTGAAGGGTGACGAGTGACGAGTGACGAGTGACGAGTGACGAGTTACGAGTGACGAGTGACGAGTGACGAGTGACGAGTGACGAGTGACGAGTGACGAGTGACGAGTGACGAGTGACGAGTGAAAGGTGACGAGTGACGAGTGACGAGTGAAGAGTGAAGAGTGAAGAGTGAAGAGTGAAGAGTGAAGAGTGAAGAGTGAAGAGTGAAGAGTGAAGAGTGAAAAGTAAAGAGTGAAGAGTGAAGAGTGAAGAGTGAAGAGTGAAGAGTGAAGAGTGAAGAGTGAAGAGTGAAGAGTGAAGAGTGAAGAGTGAAGAGTGAAGAGTGAAAAGTAAAGAGTGAAGAGTGAAGAGTGAAGAGTGAAGAGTGAAGAGTGAAGAGTGAAGAGTGAAGAGTGAAGAGTGAAGAGTGAAGAGTGAAGAGTGAAGGGTGAAGGGTGAAGGGTGAAGAGTGAAGGGTGAAGGGTGAAGAGTGAAGAGTGAAGAGTGAAGGGTGAAGGGTGAAGGGTGAAGGGTGAAGGGTGAAGGGTGAAGGGTGAAGGGTGACGAGTGAAGAGCGACGGGTGACGGGTGAAGGGTGAAGGGATAAGGGTCAAGAGTAAAGGGTGTAGGGTGAAGGGTGAAGGGTGAAGGGTGAAGGGTGAAGAGTGACGGGTGACGGGTGACGAGTGACGAGTGACGAGTGAAGAGTGAAGAGTGACGGGTGACGGGTGACGGGTGAAGGGTGACGAGTGAAGAGTGAAGAGTGAAGGGTGAAGGGTGAAGGGTGAAGGGTGAAGGGTGAAGGGTGAAGGGTGAAGGGTGAAGGGTGAAGAGTGACGGGTGACGGGTGACGGGTGACGAGTGACGAGTGACGAGTGAAGAGTGAAGAGTGACGGGTGACGGGTGACGGGTGAAGGGTGACGAGTGAAGAGTGAAGAGTGAAGGGTGAAGGGTGAAGGGTGAAGGGTGAAGGGTGAAGGGTGAAGGGTGAAGGGTGAAGAGTGAAGAGTGACGGGTGAAGAGTGACGGGTGACGGGTGACGAATGACGAGTGACGAATGAAGAGTGAAGAGTGACGGGTGACGGGTGACGGGTGAAGGGTGAAGGGTGACGAGTGAAGAGTGAAGAGTGACGGGTGTCGGGTGAAGGGTGAAGGGTGAAGGGTGAAGGGTGAAGGGTGAAGGGTGAAGGGTGAAGGATGAAGGGTGAAGGGTGAAGGGTGAAGGGTGAAGGGTGAAGGGTGACGAGTGACGAGTGACGAGTGACGAGTGACGAATGACGAGTGACGAGTGACGAGTGACGAGTGACGAGTGACGAGTGACGAGTGAAGAGTGACGAGTGAAGCGTGACGAGTGAAGCGTGACGAGTGAAGAGTGACGAGTGAAGAGTGAAGAGTGACGAGTGAAGAGTGACGAGTAAAGAGTGAAGAGTGAAGAGTGAAGGGTGAAGAGTGAAGGGTGAAGAGTGAAGAGTGAAGGGTGAAGAGTGAAGGGTGAGAGTGGGAGTGAGAGTGAGAGTGAGAGTGACAGTGAGAGTGAGAGTGAGAGTGAGAGTGAGAGTGAAGAGTGAGAGTGAAGACTGGAGAGTGAAGAGTGAAGAGTGAATAGTGAAGAGTGAAGAGTGAAGAGTGAAGAGTGAAGAGTGAAGAGTGAAGAGTGAAGAGTGAAGAGTAAAGAGTGAAGAGTGAAGAGTGAAGGGTGAAGAGTGAAGAGTGAAGAGTGAAGAGTGAAGAGTGAAGAGTGAAGAGTGAAGAGTGAAGAGTGAAGAGTGAAGAGGGAAGAGTGAAGAGTGAAGAGCGAAGAGTGAAGAAAGAAGAGTGAAGAGGGAAGAGGGAAGAGGGAAGAGGGAAGAGGGAAGAGGGAAGAGGGAAGAGGGAAGAGCGAAGAGGGAAGAGGGAAGAGGGAAGGGGGAAGAGGGAAGAGGGAAGAGGGAAGAGGGAAGAGTGAAGAGGGAAGAGTCAAGAGTGAAGAGTGAAGAGTGAAGAGTGAGAGTGAGAGTGAGAGTGAGAGTGACGCATGACGGGTGACGGGTGAAGGGTGAAGGGTGTAGGGTGAAAGGTGAAGGGTGAAGGGTGAAGGGTGAAGAGTGACGGGTGACGGGTGAAGGGTGAAGGGTGAAGAGTGAAGAGTGACGCATGACGGGTGACGGGTGAAGGGTGAAGGGTGAAGGGTGAAGGGTGACGAGTGACGAGTGACGAGTGACGAGTGACGAGTTACGAGTGACGAGTGACGAGTGACGAGTGACGAGTGACGAGTGACGAGTGACGAGTGACGAGTGACGAGTGACGAGTGAAAGGTGACGAGTGACGAGTGACGAGTGAAGAGTGAAGAGTGAAGAGTGAAGAGTGAAGAGTGAAGAGTGAAGAGTGAAGAGTGAAGAGTGAAGAGTGAAAAGTAAAGAGTGAAGAGTGAAGAGTGAAGAGTGAAGAGTGAAGAGTGAAGAGTGAAGAGTGAAGAGTGAAGAGTGAAGAGTGAAGAGTGAAGAGTGAAGAGTGAAGAGTGAAAAGTAAAGAGTGAAGAGTGAAGAGTGAAGAGTGAAGAGTGAAGAGTGAAGAGTGAAGAGTGAAGAGTGAAGAGTGAAGAGTGAAGAGTGAAGGGTGAAGGGTGAAGGGTGAAGAGTGAAGGGTGAAGGGTGAAGAGTGAAGAGTGAAGAGTGAAGGGTGAAGGGTGAAGGGTGAAGGGTGAAGGGTGAAGGGTGAAGGGTGAAGGGTGACGAGTGAAGAGCGACGGGTGACGGGTGAAGGGTGAAGGGATAAGGGTCAAGAGTAAAGGGTGTAGGGTGAAGGGTGAAGGGTGAAGGGTGAAGGGTGAAGAGTGACGGGTGACGGGTGACGAGTGACGAGTGACGAGTGAAGAGTGAAGAGTGACGGGTGACGGGTGACGGGTGAAGGGTGACGAGTGAAGAGTGAAGAGTGAAGGGTGAAGGGTGAAGGGTGAAGGGTGAAGGGTGAAGGGTGAAGAGTGAAGAGTGACGGGTGAAGAGTGACGGGTGACGGGTGACGAGTGACGAGTGACGAATGAAGAGTGAAGAGTGACGGGTGACGGGTGACGGGTGAAGGGTGAAGGGTGACGAGTGAAGAGTGAAGAGTGACGGGTGTCGGGTGAAGGGTGAAGGGTGAAGGGTGAAGGGTGAAGGGTGAAGGGTGAAGGATGAAGGGTGAAGGGTGAAGGGTGAAGGGTAAAGGGTGAAGGGTGACGAGTGACGAGTGACGAGTGACGAATGACGAGTGACGAGTGACGAGTGACGAGTGACGAGTGACGAGTGACGAGTGAAGAGTGACGAGTGAAGCGTGACGAGTGAAGCGTGACGAGTGAAGAGTGACGAGTGAAGAGTGACGAGTGAAGAGTGACGAGTGAAGAGTGAAGAGTGAAGAGTGAAGGGTGAAGAGTGAAGGGTGACGAGTGAAGAGTGAAGAGTGAAGAGTGAAGGGTGAAGAGTGAAGGGTGAAGGGTGAAGGGTGAAGGGTGAAGGGTGAAGGGTGAAGGGTGAAGGGTGAAGGGTGAAGGGTGAAGGGTGAAGGGTGAAGGGTAAAGAGTGAAGGGTAAAGAGTGAAGGGTAAAGAGTGAAGGGTAAAGAGTGAAGGGTTAAGAGTGAAGGGTGAAGGGTGAAGGGTGAAGGGTGAAGGGTGACGAGTGACGAGTGACGAGTGACGAGTGACGAGTGACGAGTGACGAGTGACGAGTGAAGAGTGAAGAGTGAAGAGTGAAGGGTGAAGAGTGAAGAGTGAAGAGTGAAGAGTGAAGAGTGAAGAGTGAAGAGTGAAGAGTGAAGAGTGAAGAGTGAAGAGTGAAGAGTGAAGAGTGAAGAGTGAAGAGTGAAGAGTGAAGGGTGAAGGGTGAAGGGTGAAGGGTGAAGGGTGAAGGGTGAAGGGTGAAGGGTGACGGGTGAAGGGTGACGGGTGACGGGTGAAGGGTGACGGGTGACGGGTGAAGGGTGAAGGGTGAAGGGTGACGAGTGAAGAGGGAAGAGTGACGAGTGACGAGTGACGAGTGACGAGTGACGAGTGACGAGTGACGAGTGTCGAGTGACGAGTGAAGGGTGAAGGGTGAAGGGTGAAGGGTGAAGGGTGAAGGGTAAAGGGTAAAGGGTAAAGGGTAAAGGGTAAAGGGTAAAGGGTAAAGGGTAAAGGGTAAAGGGTAAAGGGTAAAGGGTAAAGGGTAAAGGGTAAAGGGTAACGGGTAAAGGGTAAAGGGTAAAGGGTAAAGGGTAAAGGGTTAAGGGTAAAGGGTAAAGGGTAAAGGGTAAAGGGTAAAGGGTAAAGGGTAAAGGGTAAAGGGTGACGGGTGACGAGTGACGGGTGAAGAGTGACGGGTGACGAGTGACGAGTGACGAGTGACGAGTGAAGAGTGAAGAGTGAAGAGTGAAGAGTGAAGAGTGAAGAGTGAAGAGTGAAGGGTGAAGGGTGAAGAGTTAAGGGAGAAGGGTGAAGAGTGAAGAGTGAAGAGTGAAGGGTGAAGGGTGAAGGGTGAAGGGTGAAGGGTGAAGGGTGAAGGGTGAAGGGGTAAGAGTGAAGGGTAAAGAGTGGAGGGTAAAGAGTGAAGGGTAAAGAGTGAAGGGTAAAGAGTGAAGGGTGAAGGGTGAAGGGTGAAGGGTGAAGGGTAACGGGTGACGAGTGACGAGTGACGAGTGACGAGTGACGAGTGAAGAGTGAAGAGTGAAGAGTGAAGAGTGAAGAGTGAAGGGTGAAGAGTGAAGAGTGAAGAGTGAAGAGTGAAGAGTGAAGAGTGAAGAGTGAAGAGTGAAGAGTGAAGAGTGAAGAGTTAAGAGTGAAGGGTGAAGAATGAAGGGTGAAGGGTGAAGGGTGAAGGGTGAAGGGTGAAGGGTGAAGGGTGAAAGGTGAAGGGTGACGAGTGACGAGTGACGAGTGACGAGTGACGAGTGACGAGTGACGAGTGAAGAATGAAGAGTGACGGGTGACGGGTGACGGGTGAAGGGTGAAGGGTGAAGGGTGAAGGGTGAAGGGTGACGAGATAAGAGTGAAGAGTGACGGGTGACGGGTGACGGGTGACGGGTGACGGGTGAAGGGTGAAGGGTGAAGGGTGAAGGGTGAAGGGTGAAGAGTGACGGGTGACGGGTGACGAGTGACGAGTGACGAGTGAAGAGTGAAGAGTGACGGGTGACGGGTGACGGGTGAAGGGTGACGAGTGAAGAGTGAAGGGTGAAGGGTGAAGGGTGAAGGGTGAAGGGTGAAGGGTGAAGGGTGAAGGGTAAAGGGTGAAGAGTGAAGAGTGACGGGTGAAGAGTGACGGGTGACGGGTGACGAGTGACGAGTGACGAGTGACGAATGAAGAGTGAAGAGTGACGGGTGACGGGTGAAGGGTGAAGGGTGACGAGTGAAGAGTGAAGAGTGACGGGTGTCGGGTGAAGGGTGAAGGGTGAAGGGTAAAGGGTGAAGGGTGACGAGTGACGAGTGACGAGTGACGAGTGACGAGTGACGAGTGAAGAGTGACGAGTGACGAGTGACGAGTGACGAGTGACGAGTGACGAGTGACGAGTGACGAGTGAAGAGTGAAGAGTGAAGAGTGAAGAGTGAAGAGTGAAGAGTGAAGAGTGAAGAGTGAAGAGTGACGAGTGACGAGTGACGAGTGAAGAGTGAAGAGTGAAGAGTGAAGACTGAAGACTGAAGAGTGAAGAGTGAAGAGTGAAGAGTGAAGAGTGAAGATCGAAGAGTGAAGAGTGAAGAGTGAAGAGTGAAGAGTGAAGAGTGAAGAGTGAAGAGTGAAGATGAAGAGTGAAGAGTGAAGAGTGAAGGGTGAAGGGTGAAGGGTGAAGAGTGAAGGGTGAAGGGTGAAGAGTGAAGCGTGAAGAGTGAAGGGTGAAGGGTGAAGGGTGAAGGGTGAAGGGTAAAGGGTGAAGGGTGAAGGGTGACGAGTGAAGAGTGAAGGGTGACGAGTGAAGAGTGAAGAGTGACAAGTGACGAGTGAAGAGTGACGAGTGACGAGTGACGAGTGACGAGTGAAGGGTGAAGGGTGACGAGTGAAGGGTGAAGGGTGAAGGGTAAATGGGTGAAAGGTGAAGGGTGACGAGTGACGAGTGACGAGTGACGAGTGTCGAGTGACGATGACGAGTGACGAGTGACGAGTGAAGAGTGAAGACTGAAGACTGAAGAGTGAAGAGTGAAGAGTGAAGAGTGAAGAGTGAAGAGTGAAGATCGAAGAGTGAAGAGTGAAGAGTGAAGAGTGAAGAGTGAAGAGTGAAGAGTGAAGAGTGAAGAGTGAAGAGTGAAGAGTGAAGGGTGAAGGGTGAAGGGTGAAGGGTGAAGGGTGAAGGGTGAAGGGTGAAGGGTGAAGGGTGACGGGTGAAGGGTGACGGGTGACGAGTGATTAGTGACGAGTGACGAGTGACGAGTGACGAGTGAAGGGTGAAGGGTGACGAGTAAAGAGTGAAGAGTGAAGAGTGAAGGGTGAAGAGTGAAGAGTGAAGAGTGAAGAGTGAAGAGTGAAGAGTGAAGAGTGAAGAGTGAAGAGTGAAGAGTGAAGAGGGAAGAGTGAAGAGTGAAGAGCGAAGAGTGAAGAAAGAAGAGTGAAGAGTGAAGAGGGAAGAGGGAAGAGGGAAGAGGGAAGAGGGAAGAGGGAAGAGGGAAGAGCGAAGAGGGAAGAGGGAAGAGGGAAGGGGGAAGAGTGAAGAGTGAAGAGTGAGAGTGAGAGTGAAATGAGAGTGACGCATGACGGGTGACGGGTGAAGGGTGAAGGGTGAAGGGTGAAGGGTGAAGAGTGACGGGTGACGGGTGAAGGGTGAAGGGTGAAGAGTGAAGAGTGACGCATGACGGGTGACGGGTGAAGGGTGAAGGGTGAAGGGTGAAGGGTTACGAGTGACGAGTGACGAGTGACGAGTGACGAGTTACGAGTGACGAGTGACGAGTGACGAGTGACGAGTGACGAGTGACGAGTGACGAGTGACGAGTGGCGAGTGACGAGTGACGGGTGACGGGTGACGAGTGACGAGTGACGAGTGAAGAGTGACGGGTGACGGGTGACGGGTGAAGGGTGACGAGTGAAGAGTGAAGGGTGAAGGGTGAAGGGTGAAGGGTGAAGGGTGAAGGGTGAAGGGTGAAGGGTGAAGGGTGAAGGGTGAAGAGTGAAGAGTGACGGGTGAAGAGTGACGGGTGACGGGTGACGAGTGACGAGTGACGAGTGACGAATGAAGAGTGAAGAGTGACGGGTGACGGGTGACGGGTGAAGGGTGAAGGGTGACGAGTGAAGAGTGAAGAGTGACGGGTGTCGGGTGAAGGGTGAAGGGTGAAGGGTGAAGGGTGAAGGGTGACGAGTGACGAGTGACGAGTGACGAGTGACGAGTGAAGAGTGACGAGTGACGAGTGACGAGTGACGAGTGACGAGTGACGAGTGAAGAGTGAAGAGTGAAGAGTGAAGAGTGAAGAGTGAAGAGTGAAGAGTGACGAGTGACGAGGGACGAGTGACGAGTGACGAGTGACGAGTGACGAGTGACGAGTGACGAGTGACGAGTGACGAGTGACGAGTGACGAGTGACGAGTGACGAGTGAAGAGTGAAGAGTGAAGAGTGACGAGTGACGAGTGACGAGTGACGAGTGACGAGTGAAAAGTGAAGAGTGAAGAGTGAAGAGTGAAGAGTGAAGAGTGAAGAGTGAAGAGTGAAGAGTGAAGAGTGAAGAAGAGTGAAGAGTGAACAGTGAGGAGGAACCCCTCCCCCCAGGAAAAGTGTCTTTAACTCATCACCGACTATGTTCATTCATTGTGATTGATACCAGATGTTCTTGAGTAATTATCTTCTGTATTCAAGTATAAATGTTGTTGAATATTTGTTATTTCTTTTTACATATTTTATGAATTCCTATTGAAACAAAGACAAACTACTTATCTTGTTTATATTTGCTTGAGTGTGTGAAGAGTGAAGAGTGAAGAGTGAAGAGTTAAGAGTGAAGAGTGAAGAGTGAAGAGTGAAGAGTGAAGAGTGAAGAGTGAAGAGTGAAGAGTGAAGAGTGAAGAGTGAAGAGTGAAGAGTGAAGAGTGAAGAGTGAAGAGTGAACAGTGAAGAGTGAAGAGTGAAGAGTGAAGAGTGAAGAGGGAAGAGGGAAGAGGGAAGAGGGAAGAGTGAAGAGTGAAGAGTGAAGAGTGAAGAGTGAGAGTGAGAGTGAGAGTGAGAGTGAGAGTGAGAGTGGGAGTGAGAGTGAGAGTGACAGTGACAGTGAGAGTGATAGTGAGAGTGAGAGTGAAGAGTGAGAGTTAAGACTGGAGAGTGAAGAGTGAAGAGTGAAGAGGGAAGAGGGAAGAGGGAAGAGGGAAGAGGGAAGAGGGAAGAGGGAAGAGTGAAGAGGGAAGAGTCAAGAGTGAAGAGTGAAGAGTGAAAGTGAGAGTGAGAGTGAGAGTGAGAGTGTGAGTGAGAGTGGAGTGAAGAGTGAAGAGTGAAGAGTGAAGAGTGAAGAGTGAAGAGTGAAGAGTGAAGAGTGAAGAGTGAAGAGTGAAGAGTGAAGAGTGAAGAGTGAAGAGTGAAAAGTGAAGAGTGAAGAGTGAAGAGTGAAGAGTGAAGAGTGAAGAGTGAAGAGTGAAGAGTGAAGAGTAAAGAGTGAAGAGGGAAGAGGGAAGAGGGAAGAGGGAAGAGGGAAGAGGGAAGAGGGAAGAGGGAAAAGTGAAGAGTGAAGAGTGAAGAGTGAAGAGTGAAGAGTGAGAGTGAGAGTGAGAGTGAGAGTGAGAGTGGGAGTGAGAGTGAGAGTGAGAGTGACAGTGAGAGTGAGAGTGAGAGTGAGAGTGAGAGTGAAGAGTGAGAGTGAAGACTGGAGAGTGAAGAGTGAAGAGTGAATAGTGAAGAGTGAAGAGTGAAGAGTGAAGAGTGAAGAGTGAAGAGTGAAGAGTGAAGAGTGAAGAGTGAAGAGTAAAGAGTGAAGAGTGAAGAGTGAAGGGTGAAGAGTGAAGAGTGAAGAGTGAAGAGTGAAGAGTGAAGAGTGAAGAGTGAAGAGTGAAGAGTGAAGAGTGAAGAGGGAAGAGTGAAGAGTGAAGAGCGAAGAGTGAAGAAAGAAGAGTGAAGAGGGAAGAGGGAAGAGGGAAGAGGGAAGAGGGAAGAGGGAAGAGGGAAGAGGGAAGAGCGAAGAGGGAAGAGGGAAGAGGGAAGGGGGAAGAGGGAAGAGGGAAGAGGGAAGAGGGAAGAGTGAAGAGGGAAGAGTCAAGAGTGAAGAGTGAAGAGTGAAGAGTGAGAGTGAGAGTGAGAGTGAGAGTGACGCATGACGGGTGACGGGTGAAGGGTGAAGGGTGAAGGGTGAAAGGTGAAGGGTGAAGGGTGAAGAGTGACGGGTGACGGGTGAAGGGTGAAGGGTGAAGAGTGAAGAGTGACGCATGACGGGTGACGGGTGAAGGGTGAAGGGTGAAGGGTGAAGGGTGACGAGTGACGAGTGACGAGTGACGAGTGACGAGTTACGAGTGACGAGTGACGAGTGACGAGTGACGAGTGACGAGTGACGAGTGACGAGTGACGACTGACGAGTGACGAGTGACGAGTGACGAGTGACGAGTGACGAGTGAAGAGTGAAGAGTGAAGAGTGAAGAGTGAAGAGTGAAGAGTGAAGAGTGAAGAGTGAAGAGTGAAGAGTGAAGAGTGAAAAGTAAAGAGTGAAGAGTGAAGAGTGAAGAGTGAAGAGTGAAGAGTGAAGAGTGAAGAGTGAAGAGTGAAGAGTGAAGAGTGAAGAGTGAAGAGTGAAGGGTGAAGGGTGAAGAGTGAAGGGTGAAGGGTGAAGAGTGAAGAGTGAAGAGTGAAGGGTGAAGGGTGAAGGGTGAAGGGTGAAGGGTGAAGGGTGAAGGGTGACGAGTGAAGAGCGACGGGTGACGGGTGAAGGGTGAAGGGATAAGGGTCAAGAGTAAAGGGTGTAGGGTGAAGGGTGAAGGGTGAAGGGTGAAGGGTGAAGAGTGACGGGTGACGGGTGACGAGTGACGAGTGACGAGTGAAGAGTGAAGAGTGACGGGTGACGGGTGACGGGTGAAGGGTGACGAGTGAAGAGTGAAGAGTGAAGGGTGAAGGGTGAAGGGTGAAGGGTGAAGGGTGAAGGGTGAAGGGTGAAGGGTGAAGGGTGACGGGTGAAGGGTGACGGGTGACGGGTGAAGGGTGACGGGTGACGGGTGAAGGGTGAAGGGTGAAGGGTGACGAGTGAAGAGGGAAGAGTGACGAGTGACGAGTGACGAGTGACGAGTGACGAGTGACGAGTGACGAGTGACGAGTGACGAGTGAAGGGTGAAGGGTGAAGGGTGAAGGGTAAAGGGTAAAGGGTAAAGGGTAAAGGGTAAAGGGTAAAGGGTAAAGGGTAAAGGGTAAAGGGTAAAGGGTAAAGGGTAAAGGGTAACGGGTAAAGGGTAAAGGGTAAAGGGTAAAGGGTAAAGGGTTAAGGGTAAAGGGTAAAGGGTAAAGGGTAAAGGGTAAAGGGTAAAGGGTAAAGGGTAAAGGGTAAAGGGTGACGGGTGACGAGTGACGGGTGAAGAGTGACGGGTGACGAGTGACGAGTGACGAGTGACGAGTGAAGAGTGAAGAGTGAAGAGTGAAGAGTGAAGAGTGAAGAGTGAAGAGTGAAGGGTGAAGGGTGAAGAGTTAAGGGAGAAGGGTGAAGAGTGAAGAGTGAAGAGTGAAGGGTGAAGGGTGAAGGGTGAAGGGTGAAGGGTGAAGGGTGAAGGGTGAAGGGGTAAGAGTGAAGGGTAAAGAGTGGAGGGTAAAGAGTGAAGGGTAAAGAGTGAAGGGTAAAGAGTGAAGGGTGAAGGGTGAAGGGTGAAGGGTGAAGGGTAACGGGTGACGAGTGACGAGTGACGAGTGACGAGTGACGAGTGAAGAGTGAAGAGTGAAGAGTGAAGAGTGAAGAGTGAAGGGTGAAGAGTGAAGAGTGAAGAGTGAAGAGTGAAGAGTGAAGAGTGAAGAGTGAAGAGTGAAGAGTGAAGAGTGAAGAGTGAAGAGTGAAGAGTGAAGGGTGAAGGGTGAAGGGTGAAGGGTGAAGGGTGAAGGGTGAAGGGTGAAGGGTGAAGGGTGACGGGTGAAGGGTGACGGGTGACGAGTGATTAGTGACGAGTGACGAGTGACGAGTGACGAGTGAAGGGTGAAGGGTGACGAGTGAAGGGTGAAGGGTGAAGGGTGAAGGGTGAAAGGTGAAGGGTGACGAGTGACGAGTGACGAGTGACGAGTGACGAGTGACGAGTGACGAGTGAAGAATAAAGAGTGACGGGTGACGGGTGACGGGTGAAGGGTGAAGGGTGAAGGGTGAAGGGTGACGAGATAAGAGTGAAGAGTGACGGGTGACGGGTGACGGGTGACGGGTGACGGGTGAAGGGTGAAGGGTGAAGGGTAAAGGGTGAAGGGTGAAGAGTGACGGGTGACGGGTGACGAGTGACGAGTGACGAGTGAAGAGTGAAGAGTGACGGGTGACGGGTGACGGGTGAAGGGTGACGAGTGAAGGGTGAAGGGTGAAGGGTGAAGGGTGAAGGGTGAAGGGTGAAGGGTGAAGGGTAAAGGGTGAAGAGTGAAGAGTGACGGGTGAAGAGTGACGGGTGACGGGTGACGAGTGACGAGTGACGAGTGACGAATGAAGAGTGAAGAGTGACGGGTGACGGGTGACGGGTGAAGGGTGAAGGGTGACGAGTGAAGAGTGAAGAGTGACGGGTGTCGGGTGAAGGGTGAAGGGTGAAGGGTGAAGGGTGAAGGGTGACGAGTGACGAGTGACGAGTGACGAGTGACGAGTGACGAGTGAAGAGTGACGAGTGACGAGTGACGAGTGACGAGTGACGAGTGACGAGTGACGAGTGACGAGTGAAGAGTGAAGAGTGAAGAGTGAAGAGTGAAGAGTGAAGAGTGAAGAGTGAAGAGTGAAGAGTGACGAGTGACGAGTGACGAGTGACGAGTGAAGAGTGAAGAGTGAAGACTGAAGACTGAAGAGTGAAGAGTGAAGAGTGAAGAGTGAAGAGTGAAGAGTGAAGATCGAAGAGTGAAGAGTGAAGAGTGAAGAGTGAAGAGTGAAGAGTGAAGAGTGAAGAGTGAAGATGAAGAGTGAAGAGTGAAGAGTGAAGGGTGAAGGGTGAAGGGTGAAGAGTGAAGGGTGAAGGGTGAAGAGTGAAGCGTGAAGAGTGAAGGGTGAAGGGTGAAGGGTGAAGGGTGAAGGGTAAAGGGTGAAGGGTGAAGGGTGACGAGTGAAGAGTGAAGGGTGACGAGTGAAGAGTGAAGAGTGACAAGTGACGAGTGAAGAGTGACGAGTGACGAGTGACGAGTGACGAGTGAAGGGTGAAGGGTGACGAGTGAAGGGTGAAGGGTGAAGGGTAAATGGGTGAAAGGTGAAGGGTGACGAGTGACGAGTGACGAGTGACGAGTGTCGAGTGACGATGACGAGTGACGAGTGACGAGTGAAGAGTGAAGACTGAAGACTGAAGAGTGAAGAGTGAAGAGTGAAGAGTGAAGAGTGAAGAGTGAAGATCGAAGAGTGAAGAGTGAAGAGTGAAGAGTGAAGAGTGAAGAGTGAAGAGTGAAGAGTGAAGAGTGAAGAGTGAAGAGTGAAGGGTGAAGGGTGAAGGGTGAAGGGTGAAGGGTGAAGGGTGAAGGGTGAAGGGTGAAGGGTGACGGGTGAAGGGTGACGGGTGACGAGTGATTAGTGACGAGTGACGAGTGACGAGTGACGAGTGAAGGGTGAAGGGTGACGAGTAAAGAGTGAAGAGTGAAGAGTGAAGGGTGAAGAGTGAAGAGTGAAGAGTGAAGAGTGAAGAGTGAAGAGTGAAGAGTGAAGAGTGAAGAGTGAAGAGTGAAGAGGGAAGAGTGAAGAGTGAAGAGCGAAGAGTGAAGAAAGAAGAGTGAAGAGGGAAGAGGGAAGAGGGAAGAGGGAAGAGGGAAGAGGGAAGAGGGAAGAGCGAAGAGGGAAGAGGGAAGAGGGAAGGGGGAAGAGTGAAGAGTGAAGAGTGAGAGTGAGAGTGAGAGTGAGAGTGACGCATGACGGGTGACGGGTGAAGGGTGAAGGGTGAAGGGTGAAGGGTGAAGAGTGACGGGTGACGGGTGAAGGGTGAAGGGTGAAGAGTGAAGAGTGACGCATGACGGGTGACGGGTGAAGGGTGAAGGGTGAAGGGTGAAGGGTGACGAGTGACGAGTGACGAGTGACGAGTGACGAGTTACGAGTGACGAGTGACGAGTGACGAGTGACGAGTGACGAGTGACGAGTGACGAGTGACGAGTGACGAGTGGCGAGTGACGAGTGACGGGTGACGGGTGACGAGTGACGAGTGACGAGTGAAGAGTGACGGGTGACGGGTGACGGGTGAAGGGTGACGAGTGAAGAGTGAAGGGTGAAGGGTGAAGGGTGAAGGGTGAAGGGTGAAGGGTGAAGGGTGAAGGGTGAAGGGTGAAGGGTGAAGAGTGAAGAGTGACGGGTGAAGAGTGACGGGTGACGGGTGACGAGTGACGAGTGACGAGTGACGAATGAAGAGTGAAGAGTGACGGGTGACGGGTGACGGGTGAAGGGTGAAGGGTGACGAGTGAAGAGTGAAGAGTGACGGGTGTCGGGTGAAGGGTGAAGGGTGAAGGGTGAAGGGTGAAGGGTGAAGGGTGACGAGTGACGAGTGACGAGTGACGAGTGACGAGTGAAGAGTGAAGAGTGACGAGTGACGAGTGACGAGTGACGAGTGACGAGTGACGAGTGAAGAGTGAAGAGTGAAGAGTGAAGAGTGAAGAGTGAAGAGTGAAGAGTGACGAGTGACGAGGGACGAGTGACGAGTGACGAGTGACGAGTGACGAGTGACGAGTGACGAGTGACGAGTGACGAGTGACGAGTGACGAGTGACGAGTGACGAGTGACGAGTGAAGAGTGAAGAGTGAAGAGTGACGAGTGACGAGTGACGAGTGACGAGTGACGAGTGAAAAGTGAAGAGTGAAGAGTGAAGAGTGAAGAGTGAAGAGTGAAGAGTGAAGAGTGAAGAGTGAAGAGTGAAGAAGAGTGAAGAGTGAACAGTGAGGAGGAACCCCTCCCCCCAGGAAAAGTGTCTTTAACTCATCACCGACTATGTTCATTCATTGTGATTGATACCAGATGTTCTTGAGTAATTATCTTCTGTATTCAAGTATAAATGTTGTTGAATATTTGTTATTTCTTTTTACATATTTTATGAATTCCTATTGAAACAAAGACAAACTACTTATCTTGTTTATATTTGCTTGAGTGTGTGAAGAGTGAAGGGTGACGAGTGACGAGTGACGAGTGACGAGTGACGAGTTACGAGTGACGAGTGACGAGTGACGAGTGACGAGTGACGAGTGACGAGTGACGAGTGACGAGTGGCGAGTGACGAGTGACGAGTGACGAGTGACGAGTGACGAGTGTAGAGTGAAGAGTGAAGAGTGAAGAGTGAAGAGTGAAGAGTGAAGAGTGAAGAGTGAAGAGTGAAAAGTAAAGAGTGAAGAGTGAAGAGTGAAGAGTGAAGAGTGAAGAGTGAAGAGTGAAGAGTGAAGAGTGAAGAGTGAAGAGTGAAGAGTGAAGAGTGAAGGGTGAAGGGTGAAGGGTGAAGAGTGAAGGGTGAAGGGTGAAGAGTGAAGAGTGAAGAGTGAAGGGTGAAGGGTGAAGGGTGAAGGGTGAAGGGTGAAGGGTGAAGGGTGACGAGTGAAGAGTGACGGGTGACGGGTGACGGGTGAAGGGTGAAGGGTTAAGGGTGAAGGGTAAAGGGTGAAGGGTGAAGGGTGAAGGGTGAAGGGTGAAGGGTGAAGAGTGACGGGTGACGGGTGACGGGTGACGAGTGACGAGTGACGAGTGAAGAGTGAAGAGTGACGGGTGACGGGTGACGGGTGAAGGGTGACGAGTGAAGAGTGAAGAGTGAAGGGTGAAGGGTGAAGGGTGAAGGGTGAAGGGTGAAGGGTGAAGGGTGAAGGGTGAAGAGTGAAGAGTGACGGGTGAAGAGTGACGGGTGACGGGTGACGAATGACGAGTGACGAATGAAGAGTGAAGAGTGACGGGTGACGGGTGACGGGTGAAGGGTGAAGGGTGACGAGTGAAGAGTGAAGAGTGACGGGTGTCGGGTGAAGGGTGAAGGGTGAAGGGTGAAGGGTGAAGGGTGAAGGGTGAAGGGTGAAGGGTGAAGGATGAAGGGTGAAGGGTGAAGGGTGAAGGGTGAAAGGTGAAGGGTGACGAGTGACGAGTGACGAGTGACGAGTGACGAGTGACGAGTGACGAGTGACGAGTGACGAGTGACGAGTGACGAGTGACGAGTGAAGAGTGACGAGTGAAGCGTGACGAGTGAAGCGTGACGAGTGAAGAGTGACGAGTGAAGAGTGAAGAGTGACGAGTGAAGAGTGACGAGTGAAGAGTGAAGAGTGAAGAGTGAAGGGTGAAGAGTAAAGGGTGAAGAGTGAAGAGTGAAGGGTGAAGAGTGAAGGGTGAGAGTGGGAGTGAGAGTGAGAGTGAGAGTGACAGTGAGAGTGAGAGTGAGAGTGAGAGTGAGAGTGAGAGTGAAGACTGGAGAGTGAAGAGTGAAGAGTGAATAGTGAAGAGTGAAGAGTGAAGAGTGAAGAGTGAAGAGTGAAGAGTGAAGAGTGAAGAGTGAAGAGTGAAGAGTAAAGAGTGAAGAGTGAAGAGTGAAGGGTGAAGAGTGAAGAGTGAAGAGTGAAGAGTGAAGAGTGAAGAGTGAAGAGTGAAGAGTGAAGAGTGAAGAGTGAAGAGTGAAGAGGGAAGAGTGAAGAGTGAAGAGCGAAGAGTGAAGAAAGAAGAGTGAAGAGGGAAGAGGGAAGAGGGAAGAGGGAAGAGGGAAGAGGGAAGAGGGAAGAGGGAAGAGCGAAGAGGGAAGAGGGAAGAGGGAAGGGGGAAGAGGGAAGAGGGAAGAGGGAAGAGGGAAGAGTGAAGAGGGAAGAGTCAAGAGTGAAGAGTGAAGAGTGAGAGTGAGAGTGAGAGTGAGAGTGACGCATGACGGGTGACGGGTGAAGGGTGAAGGGTGAAGGGTGAAAGGTGAAGGGTGAAGGGTGAAGGGTGAAGAGTGACGGGTGACGGGTGAAGGGTGAAGGGTGAAGAGTGAAGAGTGACGCATGACGGGTGACGGGTGAAGGGTGAAGGGTGAAGGGTGAAGGGTGACGAGTGACGAGTGACGAGTGACGAGTGACGAGTTACGAGTGACGAGTGACGAGTGACGAGTGACGAGTGACGAGTGACGAGTGACGAGTGACGAGTGAAAGGTGACGAGTGACGAGTGACGAGTGAAGAGTGAAGAGTGAAGAGTGAAGAGTGAAGAGTGAAGAGTGAAGAGTGAAGAGTGAAGAGTGAAGAGTGAAGAGTGAAAAGTAAAGAGTGAAGAGTGAAGAGTGAAGAGTGAAGAGTGAAGAGTGAAGAGTGAAGAGTGAAGAGTGAAGAGTGAAGAGTGAAGGGTGAAGGGTGAAGGGTGAAGAGTGAAGGGTGAAGGGTGAAGAGTGAAGAGTGAAGAGTGAAGGGTGAAGGGTGAAGGGTGAAGGGTGAAGGGTGAAGGGTGAAGGGTGAAGGGTGAAGGGTGACGAGTGAAGAGCGACGGGTGACGGGTGAAGGGTGAAGGGATAAGGGTCAAGAGTAAAGGGTGTAGGGTGAAGGGTGAAGGGTGAAGGGTGAAGAGTGACGGGTGACGGGTGACGAGTGACGAGTGACGAGTGAAGAGTGAAGAGTGACGGGTGACGGGTGACGGGTGAAGGGTGACGAGTGAAGAGTGAAGAGTGAAGGGTGAAGGGTGAAGGGTGAAGGGTGAAGGGTGAAGGGTGAAGGGTGAAGAGTGAAGAGTGACGGGTGAAGAGTGACGGGTGACGGGTGACGAGTGACGAGTGACGAATGAAGAGTGAAGAGTGACGGGTGACGGGTGACGGGTGAAGGGTGAAGGGTGACGAGTGAAGAGTGAAGAGTGACGGGTGTCGGGTGAAGGGTGAAGGGTGAAGGGTGAAGGGTGAAGGGTGAAGGGTGAAGGATGAAGGGTGAAGGGTGAAGGGTGAAGGGTGAAGGGTGAAGGGTGACGAGTGACGGTTGACGAGTGACGAGTGACGAATGACGAGTGACGAGTGACGAGTGACGAGTGACGAGTGACGAGTGACGAGTGAAGAGTGACGAGTGAAGCGTGACGAGTGAAGCGTGACGAGTGAAGAGTGACGAGTGAAGAGTGACGAGTGAAGAGTGACGAGTGAAGAGTGAAGAGTGAAGAGTGAAGGGTGAAGAGTGAAGGGTGACGAGTGAAGAGTGAAGAGTGAAGAGTGAAGGGTGAAGAGTGAAGGGTGAAGGGTGAAGGGTGAAGGGTGAAGGGTGAAGGGTGAAGGGTGAAGGGTGAAGGGTGAAGGGTGAAGGGTGAAGGGTAAAGAGTGAAGGGTAAAGAGTGAAGGGTAAAGAGTGAAGGGTAAAGAGTGAAGGGTTAAGAGTGAAGGGTGAAGGGTGAAGGGTGAAGGGTGACGAGTGACGAGTGACGAGTGACGAGTGACGAGTGACGAGTGAAGAGTGAAGAGTGAAGAGTGAAGGGTGAAGAGTGAAGAGTGAAGAGTGAAGAGTGAAGAGTGAAGAGTAAAGAGTGAAGAGTGAAGAGTGAAGAGTGAAGAGTGAAGAGTGAAGAGTGAAGAGTGAAGAGTGAAGAGTGAAGGGTGAAGGGTGAAGGGTGAAGGGTGAAGGGTGAAGGGTGAAGGGTGAAGGGTGACGGGTGAAGGGTGACGGGTGACGGGTGAAGGGTGACGGGTGACGGGTGAAGGGTGAAGGGTGAAGGGTGACGAGTGAAGAGGGAAGAGTGACGAGTGACGAGTGACGAGTGACGAGTGACGAGTGACGAGTGACGAGTGACGAGTGAAGGGTGAAGGGTGAAGGGTGAAGGGTGAAGGGTGAAGGGTAAAGGGTAAAGGGTAAAGGGTAAAGGGTAAAGGGTAAAGGGTAAAGGGTAAAGGGTAAAGGGTAAAGGGTAAAGGGTAAAGGGTAAAGGGTAAAGGGTAAAGGGTAACGGGTAAAGGGTAAAGGGTAAAGGGTAAAGGGTAAAGGGTTAAGGGTAAAGGGTAAAGGGTAAAGGGTAAAGGGTAAAGGGTAAAGGGTAAAGGGTAAAGGGTGACGGGTGACGAGTGACGAGTGACGAGTGAAGAGTTAAGAGTGACGGGTGAAGAGTGACGGGTGACGAGTGACGAGTGACGAGTGACGAGTGAAGAGTGAAGAGTGAAGAGTGAAGAGTGAAGAGTGAAGAGTGAAGAGTGAAGGGTGAAGGGTGAAGAGTTAAGGGAGAAGGGTGAAGAGTGAAGAGTGAAGAGTGAAGGGTGAAGGGTGAAGGGTGAAGGGTGAAGGGTGAAGGGTGAAGGGTGAAGGGGAAAGAGTGAAGGGTAAAGAGTGGAGGGTAAAGAGTGAAGGGTAAAGAGTGAAGGGTAAAGAGTGAAGGGTGAAGGGTGAAGGGTGAAGGGTGAAGGGTGACGAGATAAGAGTGAAGAGTGACGGGTGACGGGTGACGGGTGACGGGTGACGGGTGAAGGGTGAAGGGTGAAGGGTGAAGGGTGAAGGGTGAAGGGTGAAGAGTGACGGGTGACGGGTGACGAGTGACGAGTGACGAGTGAAGAGTGAAGAGTGACGGGTGACGGGTGACGGGTGAAGGGTGACGAGTGAAGAGTAAAGGGTGAAGGGTGAAGGGTGAAGGGTGAAGGGTGAAGGGTGAAGGGTGAAGGGTAAAGGGTGAAGAGTGAAGAGTGACGGGTGAAGAGTGACGGGTGACGGGTGACGAGTGACGAGTGACGAGTGACGAATGAAGAGTGAAGAGTGACGGGTGACGGGTGAAGGGTGAAGGGTGACGAGTGAAGAGTGAAGAGTGACGGGTGTCGGGTGAAGGGTGAAGGGTGAAGGGTGAAGGGTGAAGGGTGACGAGTGACGAGTGACGAGTGACGAGTGACGAGTGACGAGTGAAGAGTGACGAGTGACGAGTGACGAGTGACGAGTGACGAGTGACGAGTGACGAGTGAAGAGTGAAGAGTGAAGAGTGAAGAGTGAAGAGTGAAGAGTGAAGAGTGAAGAGTGAAGAGTGACGAGTGACGAGTGACGAGTGACGAGTGAAGAGTGAAGAGTGAAGAGTGAAGACTGAAGACTGAAGAGTGAAGAGTGAAGAGTGAAGAGTGAAGAGTGAAGAGTGAAGATCGAAGAGTGAAGAGTGAAGAGTGAAGAGTGAAGAGTGAAGAGTGAAGAGTGAAGATGAAGAGTGAAGAGTGAAGAGTGAAGGGTGAAGGGTGAAGGGTGAAGAGTGAAGGGTGAAGGGTGAAGAGTGAAGCGTGAAGAGTGAAGGGTGAAGGGTGAAGGGTGAAGGGTGAAGGGTAAAGGGTGAAGGGTGAAGGGTGACGAGTGAAGAGTGAAGGGTGACGAGTGAAGAGTGAAGAGTGACAAGTGACGAGTGAAGAGTGACGAGTGACGAGTGACGAGTGAAGGGTGAAGGGTGACGAGTGAAGGGTGAAGGGTGAAGGGTAAATGGGTGAAAGGTGAAGGGTGACGAGTGACGAGTGACGAGTGACGAGTGTCGAGTGACGATGACGAGTGACGAGTGACGAGTGACGAGTGACGGGTGACGAGTGAAGAGTGAAGAGTGACGGGTGAAGAGTGAAGAGTGAAGAGTGACGGGTGACGAGTGACGAGTGAAGAGTGAAGAGTGAAGAGTGACGGGTGACGGGTGACGGGTGAAGGGTGAAGGGTGAAGGGTGAAGGGTGAAGGGTGACGAGTGAAGAGTGAAGAGTGACGGGTGACGGGTGACGGGTGAAGGGTAAAGGGTGAAGGGTGAAGGGTGAAGGGTGTAGGGTGAAGGGTGAAGGGTGAAAAGTGACGGGTAACGGGTGACGAGTGACGAGTGACGAGTGAAGAGTGAAGAGTGACGGGTGACGGGTGACGGGTGAAGGGTGACGAGTGAAGAGTGAAGGGTGAAGGGTGAAGGGTGAAGGGTGAAGGGTGAAGGGTGAAGGGTGAAGGGTGAAGGGTGAAGAGTGAAGAGTGACGGGTGAAAAGTGACGGGTGACGAGTGACGAGTGACGATTGACGAATGAAGAGTGAAGAGTGACGGGTGACGGGTGACGGGTGAAGGGTGAAGGGTGACGAGTGAAGAGTGAAGAGTGACGGGTGTCGGGTGAAGGGTGAAGGGTGAAGGGTGAAGGGTGAAGGGTGACGAGTGACGAGTGACGAGTGACGAGTGACGAGTGACGAGTGAAGAGTGAAGAGTGACGAGTGACGAGTGACGAGTGACGAGTGACGAGTGACGAGTGACGAGTGACGAGTGACGAGTGACGAGTGAAGAGTGAAGAGTGAAGAGTGAAGAGTGAAGAGTGAAGAGTGAAGAGTGAAGAGTGACGAGTGACGAGTGACGAGTGACGAGTGACGAGTGACGAGTGACGAGTGACGAGTGACGAGTGACGAGTGACGAGTGACGAGTGACGAGTGACGAGTGACGAGTGACGAGTGACGAGTGACGAGTGACGAGTGAAGAGTGAAGAGTGAAGAGTGACGAGTGACGAGTGACGAGTGACGAGTGACGAGTGAAGAGTGAAGAGTGAAGAGTGAAGAGTGAAGAGTGAAGAGTGAAGAGTGAAGAGTGAAGAGTGAAGAAGAGTGAAGAGTGAACAGTGAGGAGGAACCCCTCCCCCCAGGAAAAGTGTCTTTAACTCATCACCGACTATGTTCATTCATTGTGATTGATACCAGATGTTCTTGAGTAATTATCTTCTGTATTCAAGTATAAATGTTGTTGAATATTTGTTCTTTTTACATATTTTATGAATTCCTATTGAAACAAAGACAAACTACTTATCTTGTTTATATTTGCTTGAGTGTGTGAAGAGTGAAGAGTGAAGAGTGAAGAGTGAAGAGTGAAGAGTGAAGAGTGAAGAGGGAAGAGGGAAGAGGGAAGAGGGAAGAGTGAAGAGTGAAGACTGAAGAGTGAAGAGTGAGAGTGAGAGTGAGAGTGAGAGTGAGAGTGAGAGTGGGAGTGAGAGTGAGAGTGACAGTGACAGTGAGAGTGAGAGTGAGAGTGAGAGTGAAGAGTGAGAGTGAAGACTGGAGAGTGAAGAGTGAAGAGTGAAGAGTGAATAGTGAAGAGTGAAGAGTGAAGAGTGAAGAGTGAAGAGGGAAGAGGGAAGAAAGAAGAGGGAAGAGGGAAGAGTGAAGAGGGAAGAGTCAAGAGTGAAGAGTGAAGAGTGAGAGTGAGAGTGAGAGTGAGAGTGTGAGTGAGAGTGGAGTGAAGAGTGAAGAGTGAAGAGTGAAGAGTGAAGAGTGAAGAGTGAAGAGTGAAGAGTGAAGAGTGAAGAGGGAAGAGGGAAGAGGGAAGAGGGAAGAGGGAAGAGGGAAGAGGGAAGAGGGAAGAGTGAAGAGTGAAGAGTGAAGAGTGAAGAGTGAAGAGTGAAGAGTGAAGAGTGAAGAGTGAAGAGTGAGAGTGAGAGTGAGAGTGAGAGTGAGAGTGAGAGTGGGAGTGAGAGTGAGAGTGAGAGTGACAGTGAGAGTGAGAGTGAGAGTGAAGAGTGAGAGTGAAGACTGGAGAGTGAAGAGTGAAGAGTGAAGAGTGAAGAGTGAATAGTGAAGAGTGAAGAGTGAAGAGTGAAGAGTGAAGAGTGAAGAGTGAAGAGTGAAGAGTGAAGAGTGAAGAGTGAAGAGTGAAGAGTGAAGGGTGAAGAGTGAAGAGTGAAGAGTGAAGAGTGAAGAGTGAAGAGTGAAGAGTGAAGAGTGAAGAGTGAAGAGGGAAGAGTGAAGAGTGAAGAGCGAAGAGTGAAGAATGAAGAGTGAAGAGGGAAGAGGGAAGAGGGAAGAGGGAAGAGGGAAGAGGGAAGAGGGAAGAGGGAAGAGCGAAGAGGGAAGAGGGAAGAGGGAAGTGGGAAGAGGGAAGAGGGAAGAGGGAAGAGGGAAGAGTGAAGAGGGAAGAGTCAAGAGTGAAGAGTGAAGAGTGAAGAGTGAGAGTGAGAGTGAGAGTGAGAGTGACGCATGACGGGTGACGGGTGAAGGGTGAAGGGTGAAGGGTGAAGGGTGAAGAGTGACGGGTGACGGGTGAAGGGTGAAGGGTGAAGAGTGAAGAGTGACGCATGACGGGTGACGGGTGAAGGGTGAAGGGTGAAGGGTGAAGGGTGACGAGTGACGAGTGACGAGTGACGAGTGACGAGTTACGAGTGACGAGTGACGAGTGACGAGTGACGAGTGACGAGTGACGAGTGACGAGTGACGAGTGACGAGTGGCGAGTGACGAGTGACGAGTGACGAGTGACGAGTGACGAGTGTAGAGTGAAGAGTGAAGAGTGAAGAGTGAAGAGTGAAGAGTGAAGAGTGAAGAGTGAAGAGTGAAAAGTAAAGAGTGAAGAGTGAAGAGTGAAGAGTGAAGAGTGAAGAGTGAAGAGTGAAGAGTGAAGAGTGAAGAGTGAAGAGTGAAGGGTGAAGGGTGAAGGGTGAAGAGTGAAGGGTGAAGGGTGAAGAGTGAAGAGTGAAGAGTGAAGGGTGAAGGGTGAAGGGTGAAGGGTGAAGGGTGAAGGGTGAAGGGTGACGAGTGAAGAGTGACGGGTGACGGGTGACGGGTGAAGGGTGAAGGGTTAAGGGTGAAGGGTAAAGGGTGAAGGGTGAAGGGTGAAGGGTGAAGGGTGAAGGGTGAAGAGTGACGGGTGACGGGTGACGGGTGACGAGTGACGAGTGACGAGTGAAGAGTGAAGAGTGACGGGTGACGGGTGACGGGTGAAGGGTGACGAGTGAAGAGTGAAGAGTGAAGGGTGAAGTGTGAAGGGTGAAGAGTGAAGAGTGAAGAGTGAAGGGTGAAGGGTGAAGGGTGAAGGGTGAAGGGTGAAGGGTGACGAGTGAAGAGTGACGGGTGACGGGTGACGGGTGAAGGGTGAAGGGTTAAGGGTGAAGGGTAAAGGGTGAAGGGTGAAGGGTGAAGGGTGAAGGGTGAAGGGTGAAGAGTGACGGGTGACGGGTGACGGGTGACGAGTGACGAGTGACGAGTGAAGAGTGAAGAGTGACGGGTGACGGGTGACGGGTGAAGGGTGACGAGTGAAGAGTGAAGAGTGAAGGGTGAAGGGTGAAGGGTGAAGGGTGAAGGGTGAAGGGTGAAGGGTGAAGGGTGAAGAGTGAAGAGTGACGGGTGAAGAGTGACGGGTGACGGGTGACGAATGACGAGTGACGAATGAAGAGTGAAGAGTGACGGGTGACGGGTGACGGGTGAAGGGTGAAGGGTGACGAGTGAAGAGTGAAGAGTGACGGGTGTCGGGTGAAGGGTGAAGGGTGAAGGGTGAAGGGTGAAGGGTGAAGGGTGAAGGGTGAAGGGTGAAGGATGAAGGGTGAAGGGTGAAGGGTGAAGGGTGAAGGGTGAAGGGTGACGAGTGACGAGTGACGAGTGACGAGTGACGAATGACGAGTGACGAGTGACGAGTGACGAGTGACGAGTGACGAGTGAAGAGTGACGAGTGAAGCGTGACGAGTGAAGCGTGACGAGTGAAGAGTGACGAGTGAAGAGTGAAGAGTGACGAGTGAAGAGTGACGAGTGAAGAGTGAAGAGTGAAGAGTGAAGGGTGAAGAGTGAAGGGTGAAGAGTGAAGAGTGAAGGGTGAAGAGTGAAGGGTGAGAGTGGGAGTGAGAGTGAGAGTGAGAGTGACAGTGAGAGTGAGAGTGAGAGTGAGAGTGAGAGTGAAGAGTGAGAGTGAAGACTGGAGAGTGAAGAGTGAAGAGTGAATAGTGAAGAGTGAAGAGTGACGCATGACGGGTGACGGGTGAAGGGTGAAGGGTGAAGGGTGAAGGGTGACGAGTGACGAGTGACGAGTGACGAGTGACGAGTGACGAGTGACGAGTGACGAGTGACGAGTGGCGAGTGACGAGTGACGAGTGACGAGTGACGAGTGACGAGTGTAGAGTGAAGAGTGAAGAGTGAAGAGTGAAGAGTGAAGAGTGAAGAGTGAAGAGTGAAGAGTGAAAAGTAAAGAGTGAAGAGTGAAGAGTGAAGAGTGAAGAGTGAAGAGTGAAGAGTGAAGAGTGAAGAGTGAAGAGTGAAGGGTGAAGGGTGAAGGGTGAAGAGTGAAGGGTGAAGGGTGAAGAGTGAAGAGTGAAGAGTGAAGGGTGAAGGGTGAAGGGTGAAGGGTGAAGGGTGAAGGGTGAAGGGTGACGAGTGAAGAGTGACGGGTGACGGGTGACGGGTGAAGGGTGAAGGGTTAAGGGTGAAGGGTAAAGGGTGAAGGGTGAAGGGTGAAGGGTGAAGGGTGAAGGGTGAAGAGTGACGGGTGACGGGTGACGGGTGACGAGTGACGAGTGACGAGTGAAGAGTGAAGAGTGACGGGTGACGGGTGACGGGTGAAGGGTGACGAGTGAAGAGTGAAGAGTGAAGGGTGAAGGGTGAAGGGTGAAGGGTGAAGGGTGAAGGGTGAAGGGTGAAGAGTGAAGAGTGACGGGTGAAGAGTGACGGGTGACGGGTGACGAATGACGAGTGACGAATGAAGAGTGAAGAGTGACGGGTGACGGGTGACGGGTGACGGGTGAAGGGTGAAGGGTGACGAGTGAAGAGTGAAGAGTGACGGGTGTCGGGTGAAGGGTGAAGGGTGAAGGGTGAAGGGTGAAGGGTGAAGGGTGAAGGGTGAAGGATGAAGGGTGAAGGGTGAAGGGTGAAGGGTGAAGGGTGAAGGGTGACGAGTGACGAGTGACGAGTGACGAGTGACGAATGACGAGTGACGAGTGACGAGTGACGAGTGACGAGTGACGAGTGACGAGTGAAGAGTGACGAGTGAAGCGTGACGAGTGAAGCGTGACGAGTGAAGAGTGACGAGTGAAGAGTGAAGAGTGACGAGTGAAGAGTGACGAGTGAAGAGTGAAGAGTGAAGAGTGAAGGGTGAAGACCCACATAACACTTCCGCATGGGCATTACAAGGCCCACGTATGGCCAGCCAGACGAAAACGCACGTGCCACATATGGCCAGCCAAGTGTGGCAATGACATGTTTTTGGCAGTGACCCCACGAATGGGCCATGCGTCTGTGCCTTACAAGGCAGAGACATGGCCAGCCAGATGAAAACGTCAGTCTCGCATCTGGCCAGCCAAGTGTGGCAGGGACTTGTTTTTGGCAGTGACCCCACGTATGGGCCATGCGTCTGGGCCTTACAAGGCAGAGACATGGCCAGCCGGATGAAAACGTCAGTCTCGCATCTGGCCAGCCAAGTGTGGCAGGGACTTGTTTTTGGCAGTGACCCCACGTATGGGCCATGCGTCTGGGCCTTACAAGGCAGAGACATGGCCAGCCGGATGAAAACCTCGCTGGCCGCATGTAACGCCATCTAGGAATTAAAAAAGATATCGAAGCTACGATATGACAATTAATTTATTATTACGGAGATACTATTCAATTAGAAGTTTAAACTATATCAAATCATAGCCTGTAAACAGAAGCACATCATACATTAATTTGAAGCAATTATAAAGACATACAAATCTACAAGTACATTTCGGGATTTGAACTCGGCCAAACTGGAACGCTGCATCTGAAAGTAACCACCTTGACCAACGCGCCACGGAGATGATTGAGCAGCGGAAGAATTCAACCCAATATATATCCACGACCATTGAAATTCGTTAGTAAGTAAGACGCATCCGGCCCACGTACGGCTAGCCAGTTTATTTAGCCTATTTAGTTATTACTTTATTTATTTAATGTCTATCCTATTCAGTTATAAAAACTGATTTACAAAGGAGGACAATAAACAGAACTATGCGAACAATTAATAGTAATGAAATCATAAAAAGTATAAGAAAAAACAAAACAAAACGAACTACTGCACAATATATAAAATTATGACAAATAAAATGAAATGAGTAAATAAATTGTAATAACGTTTCTTTCATGTTACATTATATTACATAACGTGAGAAAATATATTTGTGCAAATCAAAGAAAATAGCCTTCCCTTAGTATTTTAGTTGATACAAGTAAAACTAAAACGAAATTATACATAGACCATATTAGCTCTTGCCCTACCAAGGGAGTTATAGTTATAAATCAAATGCAACCACTGTTAAATTCTTGTTCTCAGTGGTGTTTTAACCTGTACTTAGATTAATTATTATAAGTGTGTTATGACTAAGACCAGCGGTACTCAAACTGCGGCCCTCCATTAACAATTTTGCGGTCCAGAGCTTTTGTGTTTTCATTAATATATTTTACTATTTTAAATGACTATTTGTTTGCTGTAGGCCTATATATGATAATAATATTGTATTCGTGATGAATTATGATATATCGCAAACCAACTAAACTTTACTTGGTATTTGTTACCTCTAACGTAACGTAATATAAAATGGGTAATGCTTCGAGTTTTACGCTTTGACTCGAAAAAGCACGAAATATCTATAATAGTCGAACAAATTTTGCGCCTTCGGCGAAAAGACCTCAGGCGGCTGGGGCTTTGCCATGCCTCACTTTTCCCTGTTAACCCCCCCCCCCCCCCCCCCAAATAATTCCTAGTTACGCTTTACTTGGATTTTTGGAAAAGTGGCCCTCCAGGAAAAAAGTAAGAGTACCACTGACTTAGACACTATCACAGTATAATCCATAATAATCAGATGTCTCCATCCACCCACAATTTTGCATTATGTGCATGGAGACATCTCAGCAGTGCCATGCCCATGCTTGTGAAAAATGTATATGTATGGAAAAAATAATAAAAAAAAAATTTAAAAAAAAATTAAATATTAAAATTAAACAAAGCAAATCAAGTAAAAAACATTATATACATAAAAAAAATACAAACAAATTAGATTAATATGAAGGCGAAACATGGAAGGAAAAAAATTATATAGAAAAGAGAAAACGAAAAAAAGCCGGAACTGCAATCTGGGAAGAACAAAACATTCACGTAAAAGCAACCCGAGAAGCCACATACGCCTTCTATCTTCTCTTCGAATCTTGAAAATCAGATGGTCTTGAAAATCTTGATCCAAGAACATTAAATTGAAAGTTGCTATCAAACTGAACCAAGAAGATTGAGGAAAACTGAAAACTGAAAACAGTTGTTTGCCAAGTCATGGCTAGCCGTGTGTGGAAAGGACATGGCTAGTATCCGTCGTGCCACATACCGCTGAGCTAGGGTAAGACGCATCCGGCCCACGTATGGCTAGCCAGTTGTTTGCCAAGTTATGGCTGGCCATGAGTGGAAATAACAAGGCTGGTATCTGTCATGCCACATACCGCTGAGCTAGGGTAAGACTCATCTGGGCCACGCATGGCTAGCCAGATGTTTGCCAAGTCATGGCTGGCCATGAGTGGAAAGGACAAGGCTGGCATCTGTCATGCCACATACTGCTGAGCTAGGGTAAGACGCATCCGGGCCACGCATGGCTAGCCGGTTGTTTGCCAAGTCATGGCTGGCCATGAGTGGAAAGGACAAGGCTGGCATCTGTCATGCCACATACCGCTGAGCTAGGGTGAGACGCATCCGGGCCTCGCATGGCTAGCCAGTCGTTTGCCAAGTCATGGCTGGCCATGAGTGGAAAGGACAAGGCTGGCATCTGTCATGCCTCATACCGCTAAGCTAGGGTAAGACTGATCTGGGCCACGCATGGCTAGCCAGTTGTTTGCCAAGTCATGGCTGGCCATGAGTGGAAAGGACAAGGCTGGCATCTGTCATGCCACATACTGCTGAGCTAGGGTAAGACGCATCCGGGCCACGCATGGCTAGCCGGTTGTTTGCCAAGTCATGGCTGGCCATGAGTGGAAAGGACAAGGCTGGCATCTGTCATGCCACATACCGCTGAGCTAGGGTAAGACGCATCCGGGCCACGCATGGCTAGCCAGTCGTTTGCCAAGTCATGGCTGGCCATGAGTGGAAAGGACAAGGCTGGCATCTGTCGTGCCACATACCGCTGAACTAGGGTAAGACGCATCCGGGCCACGCATGGCTAGCCAGATGTTTGCCAAGTCATGGCTGGCCATGTGTGGCTGGGATATGGCCCTCTTATGCTAGTCATGAATATAAAGTTGCATGGCTAGCCTTATCTGGGCCAGATGATGCCCATGCACAGTTTGCCAGACGCATGGCAGCCAGGTGTGTGCCTTACATGGCCCAGGCTATGGTCAAAATCGTGTGCTACATGGGGAGTGAAGGGTGAAGAGTGAAGAGTGAAGAGTGAAGAGTGAAGAGTGAAGAGTGAAGAGTGAAGAGTGAAGAGTGAAGAGTGAAGAGTGAAGAGTGAAGAGTGAAGGGTGAAGGGTGAAGGGTGAAGGGTGAAGGGTGAAGGGTGAAGGGTGAAGGGTGACGGGTGAAGGGTGACGGGTGACGGGTGAAGGGTGACGGGTGACGGGTGAAGGGTGAAGGGTGAAGGGTGACGAGTGAAGAGGGAAGAGTGACGAGTGACGAGTGACGAGTGACGAGTGACGAGTGACGATTGACGAGTGACGAGTGACGAGTGACGAGTGACGAGTGACGAGTGACGAGTGACGAGTGACGAGTGACGAGTGACGAGTGAAGGGTGAAGGGTGAAGGGTGAAGGGTAAAGGGTAAAGGGTAAAGGGTAAAGGGTAAAGGGTAAAGGGTAAAGGGTAAAGGGTAAAGGGTAAAGGGTAAAGGGTAAAGGGTAACGGGTAAAGGGTAAAGGGTAAAGGGTAAAGGGTAAAGGGTAAAGGGTAAAGGGTAAAGGGTAAAGGGTAAAGGGTAAAGGGTAAAGGGTAAAGGGTAAAGGGTAAAGGGTAAAGGGTAAAGGGTAAAGGGTAAAGGGTAAAGGGTGACGGGTGACGAGTGACGAGTGACGAGTGAAGAGTTAAGAGTGACGGGTGAAGAGTGACGGGTGACGGGTGACGAGTGACGAGTGACGAGTGAAGAGTGAAGAGTGACGGGTGACGGGTGACGGGTGAAGGGTGAAGGGTGACGAGTGACGGGTGAAGGGTGAAGGGTGAAGGGTGACGAGTGAAGAGTGAAGAGTGAAGAGTGAAGAGTGAAGAGTGAAGAGTGAAGAGTGAAGAGTGAAGAGTGAAGAGTGAAGAGTGAAGAGTGAAGAGTGAAGAGTGACGAGTGACGAGTGACGAGTGACGAGTGACGAGTGACGAGTGAAGAGTGAAGAGTGAAGAGTGAAGAGTGAAGACTGAAGAGTGAAGAGTGAAGAGTGAAGAGTGAAGAGTGAAGAGTGAAGATCGAAGAGTGAAGAGGGAAGAGTGAAGAGTGAAGAGTGAAGAGTGAAGAGTGAAGAGTGAAGAGTGAAGGGTGAAGGGTGAAGGGTGAAGAGTGAAGGGTGAAGGGTGAAGAGTGAAGCGTGAAGAGTGAAGGGTGAAGGGTGAAGGGTGAAGGGTGAAGGGTGAAGGGTGAAGGGTGAAGGGTGAAGGGTGACGAGTGAAGAGTGAAGGGTGACGAGTGAAGAGTGAAGAGTGACAAGTGACGAGTGAAGAGTGACGAGTGACGAGTGATTAGTGACGAGTGACGAGTGACGAGTGACGAGTGAAGGGTGAGTGACTGAGTGGCTGAGTGACCGATTGACTGAGTGGCTGAGTTGCTGGACACGCACTGAGGTCGAGACTGCAGGGAGGAACACGGACAGTTCTATGGAGGTGTGTGACTGAGTGACCGAGTGACGGAGTGACCGAGTGACAAGTGACTGAGTGACCGAGTGACTGAGTGGCTGAGTGGCTGGACACGCACTGAGGTCGAGACTGCAGGGAGGAACACGGACAGTTCTATGGAGGTGTGTGACTTAGTGACCGAGTGACCGAGTGACCGAGTGACTGAGTGACCGAGTGACCGAGTGACTGAGTGGCTGAGTGGCTGGACACGCACTGAGGTCGAGACTGCAGGGAGGAACACGGACAGTTCTATGGAGGTGTGTGACTGAGTGACCGAGTGACTAAGTGACTGAGTGACTGAGTGACTGAGTGGCTGAGTGGCTGAGTGGCTGGACACGCACTGAGGTCGAGACTGCAGGGAGGAACACGGAGAGTTCTATGGAGGTGTGTGACTGAGTGACCGAGTGACTGAGTGACCGAGTGACTGAGTGACCGAGTGACTGAGTGGCTGAGTGACTGAGTGGCTGAGTGGCTGGACACGCACTGAGGTTGAGACTGCAGGGAGGAACACGGACAGTTCTATGGAGGTGTGTGACTGAGTGACTGAGTGGCTGAGTGACCGAGTGACTGAGTGGCCGAGTGACTGAGTGGCTGAGTGGCTGGACACGCACTGAGGTCGAGACTGCAGGGAGGAACACGGACAGTTCCTTAAGGTGTGTGACTGAGTGACCGAGTGACCGAGTGACTGAGTGGCTGAGTGGCTGAGTGACCGAGTGACTGAGTGACCGAGTGACTGAGTGGCTGAGTGGCTGGACACGCACTGAGGTCGAGACTGCAGGGAGGAACACGGACAGTTCTATGGAGGTGTGTGATTGAGTGACTGAGTGACTGAGTGACCGAGTGACTGAGTGACCGAGTGACTGAGTTGCTGAGTGGCTGGACACGCACTGAGGTCGAGACTGCAGGGAGTAACACGGACAGTTCTATGGAGGTGTGTGACTGGGTGACCGAGTGACTGAGTGACCGAGTGACTGAGTGACCGAGTGACTGAGTGACCGAGTGACTGAGTGGCTGAGTGGCTGGACACGCACTGAGGTCGAGACTGCAGGGAGGAACACGGACAGTTCTATGGAGATGTGTGACTGAGTGACCGAGTGACTGAGTGACTGAGTGACCAAGTGACTGAGTGACTGAGTGACCGAGTGGCTGAGTGGCTGGACACGCACTGAGGTCGAGACTGCAGGGAGGAACACGGACAGTTCTATGGAGGTGTGTGACTGAGTGACCGAGTGACTGAGTGACCGAGTGACTGAGTGACCGAGTGACTGAGTGACCGAGTGACTGAGTGACCGAGTGACCGAGTGACCGAGTGACTGAGTGGCTGAGTGACCGAGTGACTGAGTGACCGAGTGACTGAGTGGCTGAGTGGCTGGACACGCACTGAGGTCGAGACTGCAGGGAGGAACACGGACAGTTCTATGGAGGTGTGTGACTGAGTGACCGATGACCGAGTGACCGAGTGACTGAGTGACCGAGTGACTGAGTGGCTGAGTGGCTGGACACGCACTGAGGTCGAGACTGCAGGGAGGAACACGGACAGTTCTATGGAGGTGTGTGACTGGGTGACCGAGTGACTGAGTGACCGAGTGACTGAGTGACCGAGTGACTGAGTGACCGAGTGGCTGAGTGACTGAGTGGCTGAGTGGCTGAGTGACCGAGTGACCGAGTGACTGAGTGACCGAATGACTGAGTGGCTGAGTGGCTGGACACGCACTGAGGTCGAGACTGCAGGGAGGAACACGGACAGTTCTATGGAGGTGTGTGACTGGGTGACCGAGTGACTGAGTGACCGAGTGACTGAGTGACCGAGTGACTGAGTGACCGAGTGACTGAGTGGCTGAGTGGCTGGACACGCACTGAGGTCGAGACTGCAGGGAGGAACACGGACAGTTCTATGGAGATGTGTGACTGAGTGACCGAGTGACTGAGTGACCGAGTGACTGAGTGACCGAGTGACTGAGTGGCTGAGTGGCTGGACACGCACTGAGGTCGAGACTGCAGGGAGGAACACGGACAGTTCTATGGAGGTGTGTGACTGAGTGACCGAGTGTCTGAGTGACTAAGTGGATGAATGGCTGAGTGGCTGAGTGGCTGAGTGACTGAGTGGCTGAGTGGCTGAGTGGCTGAACACGCACTGAGGTCGAGACTGCAGGGAGGAACACGGACAGTTCTATGGAGGTGTGTGACTGAGTGACCGATGACCGAGTGACCGAGTGACTGAGTGACCGAGTGACTGAGTGGCTGAGTGGCTGGACACGCACTGAGGTCGAGACTGCAGGGAGGAACACGGACAGTTCTATGAAGGTGTGTGATTGAGTGACCGAGTGACTGAGTGACCGAGTGACTGAGTGACCGAGTGACTGAGTGGCTGAGTGGCTGGACACGCACTGAGGTCGAGACTGCAGGGAGGAACACGGACAGTTCTATGGAGGTGTGTGACTGAGTGACCGAGTGGCTAAGTGACCGAGTGACTGAGTGAAGAGTGAAGAGTGAAGGGTGAAGAGTGAAGGGTGACGAGTGAAGAGTGAAGAGTGAAGAGTGAAGGGTGAAGAGTGAAGGGTGAAGGGTGAAGGGTGAAGGGTGAAGGGTGAAGGGTGAAGGGTGAAGGGTGAAGGGTGAAGGGTGAAGGGTGAAGGGTGAAGGGTGAAGGGTAAAGAGTGAAGGGTAAAGAGTGAAGGGTAAAGAGTGAAGGGTAAAGAGTGAAGGGTTAAGAGTGAAGGGTGAAGGGTGAAGGGTGAAGGGTGACGAGTGACGAGTGACGAGTGACGAGTGACGAGTGACGAGTGACGAGTGAAGAGTGAAGAGTGAAGAGTGAAGGGTGAAGAGTGAAGAGTGAAGAGTGAAGAGTGAAGAGTGAAGAGTGAAGAGTGAAGAGTGAAGAGTGAAGAGTGAAGAGTGAAGAGTGAAGAGTGAAGAGTGAAGAGTGAAGAGTGAAGAGTGAAGAGTGAAGAGTGAAGGGTGAAGGGTGAAGGGTGAAGGGTGAAGGGTGAAGGGTGAAGGGTGAAGGGTGACGGGTGAAGGGTGACGGGTGACGGGTGAAGGGTGACGGGTGACGGGTGAAGGGTGAAGGGTGAAGGGTGACGAGTGAAGAGGGAAGAGTGACGAGTGACAAGTGACGAGTGACGAGTGACGAGTGACGAGTGACGAGTGACGAGTGACGAGTGAAGGGTGAAGGGTGAAGGGTGAAGGGTGAAGGGTGAAGGGTAAAGGGTAAAGGGTAAAGGGTAAAGGGTAAAGGGTAAAGGGTAAAGGGTAAAGGGTAAAGGGTAAAGGGTAAAGGGTAAAGGGTAAAGGGTAACGGGTAAAGGGTAAAGGGTAAAGGGTAAAGGGTAAAGGGTTAAGGGTAAAGGGTAAAGGGTAAAGGGTAAAGGGTAAAGGGTAAAGGGTAAAGGGTAAAGGGTGACGGGTGACGAGTGATGAGTGACGAGTGAAGAGTTAAGAGTGACGGGTGAAGAGTGACGGGTGACGAGTGACGAGTGACGAGTGACGAGTGAAGAGTGAAGAGTGAAGAGTGAAGAGTGAAGAGTGAAGAGTGAAGAGTGAAGGGTGAAGGGTGAAGAGTTAAGGGAGAAGGGTGAAGAGTGAAGAGTGAAGAGTGAAGGGTGAAGGGTGAAGGGTGAAGGGTGAAGGGTGAAGGGTGAAGGGGAAAGAGTGAAGGGTAAAGAGTGGAGGGTAAAGAGTGAAGGGTAAAGAGTGAAGGGTAAAGAGTGAAGGGTGAAGGGTGAAGGGTGAAGGGTGAAGGGTAACGGGTGACGAGTGACGAGTGACGAGTGACGAGTGACGAGTGAAGAGTGAAGAGTGAAGAGTGAAGAGTGAAGAGTGAAGGGTGAAGAGTGAAGAGTGAAGAGTGAAGAGTGAAGAGTGAAGAGTGAAGAGTGAAGAGTGAAGAGTGAAGAGTGAAGAGTGAAGAGTGAAGAGTGAAGGGTGAAGGGTGAAGGGTGAAGGGTGAAGGGTGAAGGGTGAAGGGTGAAGGGTGAAGGGTGACGGGTGAAGGGTGACGGGTGACGAGTGATTAGTGACGAGTGACGAGTGACGAGTGACGAGTGAAGGGTGAAGGGTGACGAGTGAAGGGTGAAGGGTGAAGGGTGAAGGGTGAAAGGTGAAGGGTGACCAGTGACGAGTGACGAGTGACGAGTGACGAGTGACGAGTGACGAGTGAAGAATGAAGAGTGACGGGTGACGGGTGACGGGTGAAGGGTGAAGGGTGAAGGGTGAAGGGTGAAGGGTGACGAGATAAGAGTGAAGAGTGACGGGTGACGGGTGACGGGTGACGGGTGACGGGTGAAGGGTGAAGGGTGAAGGGTGAAGGGTGAAGGGTGAAGAGTGACGGGTGACGGGTGACGAGTGACGAGTGACGAGTGAAGAGTGAAGAGTGACGGGTGACGGGTGACGGGTGAAGGGTGACGAGTGAAGAGTGAAGGGTGAAGGGTGAAGGGTGAAGGGTGAAGGGTGAAGGGTGAAGGGTGAAGGGTAAAGGGTGAAGAGTGAAGAGTGACGGGTGAAGAGTGACGGGTGACGGGTGACGAGTGACGAGTGACGAGTGACGAATGAAGAGTGAAGAGTGACGGGTGACGGGTGACGGGTGAAGGGTGAAGGGTGACGAGTGAAGAGTGAAGAGTGACGGGTGTCGGGTGAAGGGTGAAGGGTGAAGGGTGAAGGGTGAAGGGTGACGAGTGACGAGTGACGAGTGACGAGTGACGAGTGACGAGTGAAGAGTGACGAGTGACGAGTGACGAGTGACGAGTGACGAGTGACGAGTGACGAGTGACGAGTGAAGAGTGAAGAGTGAAGAGTGAAGAGTGAAGAGTGAAGAGTGAAGAGTGAAGAGTGAAGAGTGAAGAGTGACGAGTGACGAGTGACGAGTGAAGAGTGAAGAGTGAAGAGTGAAGACTGAAGACTGAAGAGTGAAGAGTGAAGAGTGAAGAGTGAAGAGTGAAGAGTGAAGATCGAAGAGTGAAGAGTGAAGAGTGAAGAGTGAAGAGTGAAGAGTGAAGAGTGAAGAGTGAAGAGTGAAGATGAAGAGTGAAGAGTGAAGAGTGAAGGGTGAAGGGTGAAGGGTGAAGAGTGAAGGGTGAAGGGTGAAGAGTGAAGCGTGAAGAGTGAAGGGTGAAGGGTGAAGGGTGAAGGGTGAAGGGTAAAGGGTGAAGGGTGAAGGGTGACGAGTGAAGAGTGAAGGGTGACGAGTGAAGAGTGAAGAGTGACAAGTGACGAGTGAAGAGTGACGAGTGACGAGTGACGAGTGACGAGTGAAGGGTGAAGGGTGACGAGTGAAGGGTGAAGGGTGAAGGGTAAATGGGTGAAAGGTGAAGGGTGACGAGTGACGAGTGACGAGTGACGAGTGTCGAGTGACGATGACGAGTGACGAGTGACGAGTGACGAGTGACGGGTGACGAGTGAAGAGTGAAGAGTGACGGGTGAAGAGTGAAGAGTGAAGAGTGACGGGTGACGAGTGACGAGTGAAGAGTGAAGAGTGAAGAGTGACGGGTGACGGGTGACGGGTGAAGGGTGAAGGGTGAAGGGTGAAGGGTGAAGGGTGACGAGTGAAGAGTGAAGAGTGACGGGTGACGGGTGACGGGTGAAGGGTAAAGGGTGAAGGGTGAAGGGTGAAGGGTGTAGGGTGAAGGGTGAAGGGTGAAAAGTGACGGGTAACGGGTGACGAGTGACGAGTGACGAGTGAAGAGTGAAGAGTGACGGGTGACGGGTGACGGGTGAAGGGTGACGAGTGAAGAGTGAAGGGTGAAGGGTGAAGGGTGAAGGGTGAAGGGTGAAGGGTGAAGGGTGAAGGGTGAAGGGTGAAGAGTGAAGAGTGACGGGTGAAGAGTGACGGGTGACGAGTGACGAGTGACGATTGACGAATGAAGAGTGACGGGTGACGGGTGACGGGTGAAGGGTGAAGGGTGACGAGTGAAGAGTGAAGAGTGACGGGTGTCGGGTGAAGGGTGAAGGGTGAAGGGTGAAGGGTGAAGGGTGACGAGTGACGAGTGACGAGTGACGAGTGACGAGTGACGAGTGAAGAGTGAAGAGTGACGAGTGACGAGTGACGAGTGACGAGTGACGAGTGACGAGTGACGAGTGAAGAGTGAAGAGTGAAGAGTGAAGAGTGAAGAGTGAAGAGTGAAGAGTGAAGAGTGACGAGTGACGAGTGACGAGTGACGAGTGACGAGTGACGAGTGACGAGTGACGAATGACGAGTGACGAGTGACGAGTGACGAGTGACGAGTGACGAGTGACGAGTGACGAGTGACGAGTGACGAGTGACGAGTGAAGAGTGAAGAGTGAAGAGTGACGAGTGACGAGTGACGAGTGACGAGTGACGAGTGAAGAGTGAAGAGTGAAGAGTGAAGAGTGAAGAGTGAAGAGTGAAGAGTGAAGAGTGAAGAGTGAAGAGTGAAGAAGAGTGAAGAGTGAACAGTGAGGAGGAACCCCTCCCCCCAGGAAAAGTGTCTTTAACTCATCACCGACTATGTTCATTCATTGTGATTGATACCAGATGTTCTTGAGTAATTATCTTCTGTATTCAAGTATAAATGTTGTTGAATATTTGTTCTTTTTACATATTTTATGAATTCCTATTGAAACAAAGACAAACTACTTATCTTGTTTATATTTGCTTGAGTGTGTGAAGAGTGAAGAGTGAAGAGTGAAGAGTGAAGAGTGAAGAGTGAAGAGTGAAGAGTGAAGAGGGAAGAGGGAAGAGGGAAGAGGGAAGAGTGAAGAGTGAAGACTGAAGAGTGAAGAGTGAGAGTGAGAGTGAGAGTGAGAGTGAGAGTGAGAGTGGGAGTGAGAGTGAGAGTGACAGTGACAGTGAGAGTGAGAGTGAGAGTGAGAGTGAAGAGTGAGAGTGAAGACTGGAGAGTGAAGAGTGAAGAGTGAAGAGTGAATAGTGAAGAGTGAAGAGTGAAGAGTGAAGAGTGAAGAGGGAAGAGGGAAGAAAGAAGAGGGAAGAGGGAAGAGTGAAGAGGGAAGAGTCAAGAGTGAAGAGTGAAGAGTGAAGAGTGAGAGTGAGAGTGAGAGTGAGAGTGAGAGTGTGAGTGAGAGTGGAGTGAAGAGTGAAGAGTGAAGAGTGAAGAGTGAAGAGTGAAGAGTGAAGAGTGAAGAGTGAAGAGTGAAGAGTGAAGAGTGAAGAGGGAAGAGGGAAGAGGGAAGAGGGAAGAGGGAAGAGTGAAGAGTGAAGAGTGAAGAGTGAAGAGTGAAGAGTGAAGAGTGAAGAGTGAAGAGTGAAGAGTGAGAGTGAGAGTGAGAGTGAGAGTGAGAGTGAGAGTGGGAGTGAGAGTGAGAGTGAGAGTGACAGTGAGAGTGAGAGTGAAGAGTGAAGAGTGAGAGTGAAGACTGGAGAGTGAAGAGTGAAGAGTGAAGAGTGAAGAGTGAATAGTGAAGAGTGAAGAGTGAAGAGTGAAGAGTGAAGAGTGAAGAGTGAAGAGTGAAGAGTGAAGAGTGAAGAGTGAAGAGTGAAGGGTGAAGAGTGAAGAGTGAAGAGTGAAGAGTGAAGAGTGAAGAGTGAAGAGTGAAGAGTGAAGAGTGAAGAGGGAAGAGTGAAGAGTGAAGAGCGAAGAGTGAAGAATGAAGAGTGAAGAGGGAAGAGGGAAGAGGGAAGAGGGAAGAGGGAAGAGGGAAGAGGGAAGAGCGAAGAGGGAAGAGGGAAGAGGGAAGTGGGAAGAGGGAAGAGGGAAGAGGGAAGAGGGAAGAGGGAAGAGTGAAGAGGGAAGAGTCAAGAGTGAAGAGTGAAGAGTGAAGAGTGAGAGTGAGAGTGAGAGTGAGAGTGACGCATGACGGGTGACGGGTGAAGGGTGAAGGGTGAAGGGTGAAGAGTGACGGGTGACGGGTGAAGGGTGAAGGGTGAAGAGTGAAGAGTGACGCATGACGGGTGACGGGTGAAGGGTGAAGGGTGAAGGGTGAAGGGTGAAGGGTGACGAGTGACGAGTGACGAGTGACGAGTGACGAGTTACGAGTGACGAGTGACGAGTGACGAGTGACGAGTGACGAGTGACGAGTGACGAGTGACGAGTGACGAGTGGCGAGTGACGAGTGACGAGTGACGAGTGACGAGTGACGAGTGTAGAGTGAAGAGTGAAGAGTGAAGAGTGAAGAGTGAAGAGTGAAGAGTGAAGAGTGAAGAGTGAAGAGTGAAAAGTAAAGAGTGAAGAGTGAAGAGTGAAGAGTGAAGAGTGAAGAGTGAAGAGTGAAGAGTGAAGAGTGAAGAGTGAAGAGTGAAGGGTGAAGGGTGAAGGGTGAAGAGTGAAGGGTGAAGGGTGAAGAGTGAAGAGTGAAGAGTGAAGGGTGAAGGGTGAAGGGTGAAGGGTGAAGGGTGAAGGGTGAAGGGTGACGAGTGAAGAGTGACGGGTGACGGGTGACGGGTGAAGGGTGAAGGGTTAAGGGTGAAGGGTAAAGGGTGAAGGGTGAAGGGTGAAGGGTGAAGGGTGAAGGGTGAAGAGTGACGGGTGACGGGTGACGGGTGACGAGTGACGAGTGACGAGTGAAGAGTGAAGAGTGACGGGTGACGGGTGACGGGTGAAGGGTGACGAGTGAAGAGTGAAGAGTGAAGGGTGAAGGGTGAAGGGTGAAGGGTGAAGGGTGAAGGGTGAAGGGTGAAGGGTGAAGGGTGAAGAGTGAAGAGTGACGGGTGAAGAGTGACGGGTGACGGGTGACGAATGACGAGTGACGAATGAAGAGTGAAGAGTGACGGGTGACGGGTGACGGGTGAAGGGTGAAGGGTGACGAGTGAAGAGTGAAGAGTGACGGGTGTCGGGTGAAGGGTGAAGGGTGAAGGGTGAAGGGTGAAGGGTGAAGGGTGAAGGGTGAAGGGTGAAGGATGAAGGGTGAAGGGTGAAGGGTGAAGGGTGAAGGGTGAAGGCTGACGAGTGACGAGTGACGAGTGACGAGTGACGAATGACGAGTGACGAGTGACGAGTGACGAGTGACGAGTGACGAGTGACGAGTGAAGAGTGACGAGTGAAGCGTGACGAGTGAAGCGTGACGAGTGAAGAGTGACGAGTGAAGAGTGACGAGTGAAGAGTGACGAGTGAAGAGTGACGAGTGAAGAGTGAAGAGTGAAGAGTGAAGGGTGAAGAGTGAAGGGTGAAGAGTGAAGAGTGAAGGGTGAAGAGTGAAGGGTGAAGAGTGAAGGGTGAAGGGTGAAGGGTGAAGGGTGAAGGGTGAAGGGTGAAGGGTGAAGGGTGAAGGGTGAAGGGTGAAGGGTGAAGGGTGAAGGTTGAAGGGTGAAGGGTGAAGGGTGAAGGGTAAAGAGTGAAGGGTAAAGAGTGAAGGGTAAAGAGTGAAGGGTAAAGAGTGAAGGGTAAAGAGTGAAGGGTGAAGGGTGAAGGGTGAAGGGTGACGAGTGACGAGTGACGAGTGACGAGTGACGAGTGAAGAGTGAAGAGTGAAGAGTGAAGAGTGAAGAGTGAAGAGTGAAGAGTGAAGAGTGAAGAGTGAAGGGTGAAGAGTGAAGAGTGAAGAGTGAAGAGTGAAGAGTGAAGAGTGAAGAGTGAAGAGTGAAGAGTGAAGAGTGAAGAGTGAAGAGTGAAGAGTGAAGAGTGAAGAGTGAAGAGTGAAGGGTGAAGGGTGAAGGGTGAAGGGTGAAGGGTGAAGGGTGAAGGGTGAAGGGTGACGGGTGAAGGGTGACGGGTGACGGGTGAAGGGTGACGGGTGACGGGTGAAGGGTGAAGGGTGAAGGGTGACGAGTGAAGAGGGAAGAGTGACGAGTGACGAGTGACGAGTGACGAGTGACGAGTGACGATTGACGAGTGACGAGTGACGAGTGACGAGTGACGAGTGACGAGTGACGAGTGACGAGTGACGAGTGAAGGGTGAAGGGTGAAGGGTGAAGGGTAAAGGGTAAAGGGTAAAGGGTAAAGGGTAAAGGGTAAAGGGTAAAGGGTAAAGGGTAAAGGGTAAAGGGTAAAGGGTAAAGGGTAACGGGTAAAGGGTAAAGGGTAAAGGGTAAAGGGTAAAGGGTAAAGGGTAAAGGGTAAAGGGTAAAGGGTAAAGGGTAAAGGGTAAAGGGTAAAGGGTAAAGGGTGACGGGTGACGAGTGACGAGTGACGAGTGAAGAGTTAAGAGTGACGGGTGAAGAGTGACGGGTGACGGGTGACGAGTGACGAGTGACGAGTGAAGAGTGAAGAGCAGTCGACTGCACGCGTTCGCCCACACCGCTCATCGAACATTGTGCACTATGGAGACTAAGGTTGGAATTCATAGTCGGCCCCTACACCTAGGGGCGCCCGTTGTTACCAAGGTAACAATTGTTTGCATGTTATTTCCCATAAACAAAACAAATCCATAGCAACAATGGGTGCCCCTAGGTGTAGGGGCCGACTATGAATTCCAACCTTAACATCTTCTGGCGCTTATAAGTGGTGCATAGTACCCATGTGTACTAACACAAGTGTAAAGACTCCAGAGAAGATATTTGTGTGTGTGCCAAAAAACAATAAACGACGAAGACAGTGGTTGGAAGCAGCGAGACGAGATAGTTTATATATGCATATTGTCACCTAGTTTTGCAACTAATGTATAACAGGACTTGCTGGCAAATACCGTTGGTAGGCCTACGTATTTATATTGTTTTGAAAAGAACGTTGTAGGCTTATCAACAACAGCGCTCACAGCATGAACCTGTGTTAGATATGGCAATAGGAGTATGATATTATTTTCGTCCATTTAGCTTGAAGACGATATGGAGAACTGGACGAGATATAATTTAATGGGTGGCCGACTAAAATGTAAAAACGACGTAATTCTCCATATATTCGATTGTCAAGGACGGAGATTTGCTTCTACTCCAAACGAAAGGTCTGCAGTCAAGAAAAAAAAGATTGCCAGCTCTGTTCAAGAGGCTATCAACGTGCACATAGCTGTGAACCAAGGTTATTCTAAATAATATGTTAAAATGTAGGCCTACGTTGCAGGCAGCACTGGAACAATAACACAGTGTGCGTTTGGATATGAGAAGTTCTGGCCGTCGTAATCACATTTACTGACATGCCAACACCAGATGCCAACAAAAAATTACAGATCGCAATAATTATTTGAAAACCGATATCAACATCGCAAAGTTACATTTTTATTTTATTTTAAATTAGATAATGAACTCAGTCTAGGGATTGGAAGGATAAACGTTTAAGCGTGTAGTGGTGGATTAGAGGTTATTAAATTTGTCACAGGGTTAGCAACTGTAATTCAAGTTTTAAATAATAAAGAGGAATATAATAAAAATTGTGATTTAACATCTGCTTGATCCATAAACTAATTATTGTTTACATTTACAATGTTTTGGGTGGGCATCTGTAGGGAGGGGGGAGGGGGAAGTGTCCATGACCCTCATTCATCCAAGCTCTCGAGTATCAACAAGACTTCAAGTGTCTTCTTTGCAGCTGTGAGGGAGTACAAGGTCAAGGGATCATTTAAGAAGTGTTGGGACTACTACTACTACTACCTGGCATTCTTCACACCCCGTAACTCCGCTCCAGTGAACTGATCATTTCCCGCAAAGAAATTCGCCACCATAAAACCATCTATCTGCAGTAAATTTGTGCTGTTGGCCTTTGTAAAGCCTCCGTCTGTCATTTTAGTTCATGCAATACGAGCTACTGATAACAACACGACGTTGGGCGTGAATGATCGCTCATCGTGCACTGAAACACAGCTGAAGCAGTCGCGCGCTCGCAGGCCAAACCATCATACTGCGTCACAGAGGCCGCCGATCAATCAGCGCGCGTTTCTTCGCGGCAAGAGGAAATTCAAATAAATGTGATATTCAATTCATTATTAGACCCGTTCAATAATAATTAAAAAAAAAAAACTTTTGCAAATGCAATAGGGAACACGCATACGATTTTTTTTAGTGTAACAAGTACTTAGTTTTATAGTCTGGTGTCCAACAATTGCATTTCCAAAAGTTTTTTTTTTTAAATTATTATTGAACGGGTCTAATAATGAATTGAATATCACATTTATTTGAATTTCCTCTTGCCGCGAAGAAACGCGCGCTGATTGGTCGGCGGCCTCTGTGACGCAGTATGATGGTTTGGCCTGCGAGCGCGCGACTGCTACAGCTGTGTTTCAGGGCATGATGAGCGATCATTCACGCCCAACGCCCTGTTGTTATCAGTAGCTCGTATTGCATGAACTAAAATGACAGACGGAGGCTTTACAAAGGCCAACAGCACAAATTTACCGCAGATAGATGGTTTTATGGTGGCGAATTTCTTTGCGGGAAATGATCACTTCACTGGAGCGGAGTTACGGGATGTGAAGAATAATGCCAGTCACACATATTTTCTTGACTTCATTTAGCCTAGTGTCTTACCACATAATTTGTTGTTTTTATACTCACGATCATATTTATTTTATACAATAAAAAATTATATATAAAATACAATGTGCCTTACAATACATACATTAATTTTGTCGTCATTATTCCGATTTGTTAATTATTTATCTCCGAAGTCCAAACCAAATCCCATCATGATTGATTTTGTAATACTAAATAATATGTAAAATATGTACATAGTAATACGCCCCCCCCCCCCCCCCCCCCCGAAATTCCATGTCGTATTGAGTGGCATTTTGAAAGGGAGATTTCGTGACGATATCGAGCTGGTTTAGTAGTCCCAACACTTCTTAAATGATCCCTTGACCTTGTACTCCCTCACAGCTGCAAAGAGACACTTTAAGTCTTGTTGATAGTCGAGAGCTTGGATGAATGAGGGTCATGGACACTTCCCCCTCCCCCCTCCCTACAGATGCCCCCCCAAAACATTGTGAATGTAAACAATACTTAGTTTATGGATCAAGCAGATGTTAAACCACAATTTTTATTATATTCCTCTTTATTTATTTAAAACTTGAATTACAGCACATTATACTGTGATTACAGTTGCTAACCCTGTGACAAATTTAATAACCTCTAACCCACTACTACACGCTTAAACGTTTATCCTTCCAATCCCTAGACTGAGTTCATTATCTAATCTAAAATAAAACACATTGAAATGATCTTGGCAGCAAAACAACATCGATGTCATTGATATAGGGTTCTTACTGACATCTCGTCTCGCTGCTTCCAACCACTGTCTTTGTCGTTTATTGTTTTTTGGAAAACAAACCGTGAAAACAACATCAATACGTTGGAAGATAGGCGAACAATCACAGACCTGATATACTTGTTCAAAATCTTACGTGGTATGGTAGATATAAATGTAATCAGTGATTTTAATTTCCGTGTACCCAACAAAAATACCCGGAATCGTGACGTGTTCCTGACTCCTAAGTGTAGAATAGATGTTTATAAATACTCATGTTTAAATAGGCTTATGTGCACTTATAACGCTGCAGTCAAGAAGCAAGATGACATTGACATCCACCATTTAGAACTAAGTGCTTTTAAAAACATAATTTTTAAGATGTATAACTTGCAAACAGGGTTGTTCAACGTGTAAACCAACAAACAATTCTTCACGCTCACACATACACTCACAACACACGCACACGCACATGCACACGCACACACGCACTCACGCACACGCACACGCACACGCACACACACACACATTTACTCACTTGTCCACGTTTTATTTACTATGTGTTTTTGTATCTTATTTTGTTCAATGACTGTTTTCTTTCTATCATGTTCTGTAGTCTAGTAGGTATATATTAAATCACACTTGTGGGGTTCGTCCCCGTTGTTGATAAATACACAATAATAATCTTCTCTGGAGTCTTTACACTTGTGTTAGTACACATGGGTACTATGCACCACTTATAAGCGCCAGAAGATGTTTTAGTCTCCATAGTGCACAATGTTCGATGAGCGGTGTGGGCGAACGCGTGCAGTCGACTGCGCGACACCGGCAGACTACTATCATGTAATGTCACTAGCGATTCATCATGGCGGCGGCCGTTTTTTCGCGCCAAAAGAGTGAACGCAACTAAAACTATTATTTTGAGGGGTAGAATGACTCGATTTTTAAATTGTAAAGACATAATATCAGTTAATATCGTGTACAGATTTTAAAAATCACATTAGAAAGTTAAGTGCAAGTTCCCTATTGTTGGACACCAGACTATAAAACTAAGTACTTGTTACACTAAAAAAAATCGTATGCATGTTCCCTATTCTATCTGTATACATTGCTTTGAAATACGTTAGGCCTAGATTTTGTCACACCATAAAATGAACTATGTCATCTCCTGGAGAACTTAGTTATCTTTCTTACGAATGTGTCTTTGTTATTGTTCTAATTAAATTTTCGTTATTCTAACATTCTCAATTCGTTGGAAAGGTGTATTTTCTCTGCTCGTACTGCACGAGTTAAAAATGCGAGTTGCCCTGAAGAGATGTTTGGAGGGTTGCTGACTTGCTGAAGGAATACATCCCAGGCAATTAAGCCCACACAGGAACATAACTGGATTCCATTTACGGTGAGAGACGTCACAGATATTCTGATGTATAAAGACTACACTATTATAGGGTAGTAAGATACGCTCAGTCAGTGACGGAGGTTACCTAGCGTACTGTGGCCGGTCCTCGCAAGGTGAACATCTCAGCTGGCCAAGCATTGATGCCAAGTGGAGACGAGTCCCTGCGGAGACAGTTTGCCGCAGTTGATGCTTGCCGCAGTTGATGCTTGCCGCAGTTGATGCTTGCCGCAGTTGATGCTTGCCACAATTGGTGCTTGCCGCAGTCGACATTTGCCACATATATATGAACCTTGGAACAAACAGTAAGTTTTAAAAGTTTTGTATTACATAAAGTGATTTAGTCTTTCATGTCACTCAAAAGAATTGAACTGACCAATAAAGCATCTACCAAGTACACAGTCTTACGTAAACATTTATAAACTGTCTTGTAAATGTTTTAAATAACTTTTAGTAATAAGTTGTTAATGATATTTATTATTATTTACTTGTACAAGGTTAAACACATGTTAGTTTAGTAAAGCTCTTAACACGTTGAGCGTTCTATTTAGCTCGGGAGCCATCTTATACTGGTGTTGCCAACTGTCGGCACATGAATGATTGTTGTTGTTGTTGTTAAGATTAAATTATAACTATCGATATTATGACATGCCCTTTTTTTTTTTTTTTTTTTTTTTTTCTTAAATTGACAAATATTGAGGATAATATTAACACAATCTTAAGTTTTATAACTATACTACAATTACTTGAATCAAATTTTAAACATGAATGATTTTATGGATTAATCTTGGAATCTAGCAGGCATCTTGATCACACGACCCCGCCTGCTGAGTAGTTGGGAGCCTCCACCATCCATAGGGACCTTCTGGGGATGTTGAACGCCCGGTCGGATAGGCGTAGGAGCTGACCCGGATAGAACCTCTGGTGGGGCTGATAACTCAGGAACTGGCTGTAGAGATGGTTCTCCTGAGGCTTTAATCGGGCTGCCTGTAGGAGTTGTCGCTCTTGGGACGCCTTTTTCTGGAGTGCTTGGAGTCATTCTTGACACGCTCGTAGTCGGAACAGGACGCAGATGGACTCGATTTCTCCGATAGGATGCTCCATCAGGGGTCGAAACATTGTAAGACCTTGGCGTATCTTCACGTCTAGTGACTGTGGCTGGTATCCAATTTCGGGACTCTTTCTCCATAAGCACAGGCTGGCCAGGATGTAGTATAGGTAAGGGTTTAGCTTGGTGGTCATGATATTGTTTTTGAAGGTTTTGTTTATGGTTTAATATTTTAAGGGTATCTTCAGTATGGAATAAGGGTTTGAGAAGAGTATCAGGGATGGGAAACATTGTGCGAATTCTCCGGCCCATCAGCATTTCTGCCGGAGATGGTAGTTGATACTTAGGTGTAGCATTGTATTCCATTAATGGGATGGCAATGTCTTCCTGTGCCCTGACTGCCTTAATCAGTAGACCTTTTATGGTTGCATTTGTTCGCTCAACTTGGCCGTTGCTTCTTGGGTAAGTCGGACTTGAGGTGATGTGAATAATGTTCCATTTGTCATAGAACTCTTTCATTTCCTTTGGAGGTCCATTATCAGAAATAAGATAACCCGGTATTCCATGAGTAATGAACATGTTTTTTAGTTGTGTGATTACTGCTAAAGCATTTGTGCTAGTCATCTGCCTGACTTCTGCAAATTTTGAATGGTAATCTACTACAACCATAAACTCCTTGTTATTTATTTTTACAAAGTCGATTCCCAGTTTGTTCCAAGGTAGGTCAGGTATGGTATGTGGTATCAATGGCTCTCGGCTGTTTGATCGAGAGTAGCTTTGACAAACGTTACAATTCTGTACATATGTGGTGATGTCGCCTGACATACCTCTCCAATACATAGCATCTTTAGCTTTGGCCAAACAAGAATTTATCCCTTGATGCGCTTGATGTATGATGTTAAGCATAGGCAACTGTTGACCTTTTGGAATCATAAGTTTAGAACCCAAGAAAAGGTAACCATTGTTTTCATGCAACTCTTCCTTTCTATCCCAATAGATATGAGCTACGCTATGTGCATCTTTAGGTTTGTGCTTTGGCCAACCATTGTGAATGTAGAATTTAATGCTCTGAAATTCTTCATCTTCTTGTACGTCCTTCAGAAACACTGTTTCTTTAGCATCTGACATGTTCACGAGTGAATGTACCGCATTCGCTTCACCAAACAGGTATGGCGTCTCAACATGTGCATCGTCTTTTGGCTGTCTAGACAATGCATCAGCCATATACATGTATTTACCTGGAACATGTTTTAAGGTAACTGTGTAACGAAGGAAACGAAGACAGAGACGCTGTAGCCGTGGAGAGATATTCTCCAATGGCTTGTTTACTAAACCGAGAATCGGTTTATGATCTGTCTCAACAACAAAGTTTCGTCCATATAGATAGAAATGGAAGTGTTCACATCCATATATTATCGCCAGAAGCTCCTTTTCGATCTGCGCAAAATTACGCTGAGCTGGTGTTAACGTGGCTGATGCAAACGCGATTGGTTTGTTGTCTTGCAATAACACAGCACCCAGTCCAAATGAACTAGCATCAACTGAGAGTGTCGTTTCTTTGGTCTCGTCAAAGAACGCGAGCACTGGAGCATGCGTTATGCAAGATTTAAGATGTTCAAATTCAGTTGTATGGATTACATCCCAGATGAATTCGTTATTTTTATGTAGAAGTTGACGGAGGTTGTGAGTCTTTTCCGAGAGATTTGGTATAAATTTTCCCAGGAAATTTATCATACCCAAGAATCTCTGAAGTTCCACGTTCAAACTTGGTACAGGGAATTCTTGTATGATTTTAACCTTTGCTTGGTGGATTGAAATTCCGTCAGGGGTGATTTGAAGACCTAAGTACTTGATTGTTGATACAGCTAGTTGTAATTTGTGAATGCTGAACTTGAAATTTAGTTTTCGGGCTCGGTCGAGTAATGCTTTAAGTCTTTCATTATGTTCCTCTTCAGTACGCCCATAGATCAAAATATCATCAAGATAACTAAGAACTCTTTCCAGGCCTTCAAGTAACTTATCGATTTCTTTTTGCATTATTTCTGGTGCACTCTTTATCCCAAACGGTACACGTAAGTAGTGTTTGGGTAGGTATGATCCATCGGGCTTTGGGTAGCTATGATCCATCGGGCTGTACTTCAGCGCATATTAAAAATAAAAATAACCTTGATAATAATACGATAATTGCACTTCGATTGGTACTATTTTGAAAGAGATATTTATAATGGTTTTCTTATAAATAAATAAAATATCTGTAATGGTTTTCTTATAAATAAATAAAAGTGCAAAATGTCTCCGAGCGCAAGCTCTGTGAGGTTGATCATACTCAATTAATGTATCCGGCGTGCATTGTTTGTAAACAAGTGTTACGCATGCTTGATGTTCTGCGTCTCGATCCCCGACGAGAGAGAGAGAGAGAGAGAGAGAGAGAGAGAGAGAGAGAGAGAGAGAGAGAGAGAGAGAGAGAGAGAGAGAGAGAGAGAGAGAGAGAGAGAGAGAGAGAGAGAGAGCGAGAGAGAGAGAGAGAGAGAGAGTTTCTATCCCGCGAATACTTGAGACCTCCAGATGGTATGACGAATGTAGCAGGAAGGATTAATTAATTCCCGCCAAGAAGAGTGGTTGTCTGTATATAGGCCTACCACAGGGAAATAGAAAACAGTACTGAAAAAGCATCTATCTACATTGTAACTAGAGTAAACGTGCATTATGTGTTACGGTAAAGTTATAGAATTAAAAGAAGGTGGTGTACTACCGCATATCGATTTCTTTGACATCGAATTAGCGTTAGAGGAAGAGGATCCAAATCTAGACATCGATTTATCTGTCTTTGAAGTGGACGCGGACGCATCGAGATTGTTACGTTTTTCACAGTTCGCCAGCATGTATGTGGACGCTATGTACTACTTCGCGTTTTACGAGAGTAATTGCGTATTGAAGGAATACGTAGAGTACAATAATGTTGTCAACTTTTGCAAAGACTGTGGACCATATCTTAGAGATGCAAATTGTCGATCTTATATGAATTGTATGACAACTACGCGAAGTTTGGACGAGTCTGAAATCGGTGTATTTTTGATGAACGCGAATAACTGGTGTTTCAACTGCGAGGAGCCGCTTTGGAAGATACAGGACTCAAACGAGTGCTGTCATGTGAACGATTTCGATGGCTGTAATTTTGAGTAGACTATATATAAATAATATTGGTAGTAGCCCCTGTTCTCTTAAAGGTTAGCGGTTCGAATCCCGTAGTTTTCTAGTAGTTTTATTATAAATAAATAAAAGGTTTTAACACCACGAATTTAAATATCACCAGTTGGCTTCCAACCATAGTTTAATTTCTCACGCTCTCTGTGTAACAGGAAGAATTAATTAATTTCGACCAAGAGGGGAGTTTATATTTGTATATAGGACGGTCACAGGGAAATAGAAAACAGTACTGAAAGAGCATCTATCTACACAGGAATTAAAGTAAACGTGCATTATGTGTCTCGGTAAAGCTATAGAACTAACAGAAGGAGGTGTACTACCACATGTTGACTTTTTTGACAATGGTTTAGCGTTAGAGGAAGAGGTTCCGGATCAAGACGTTTTTTTATCAATCGAAATGGACCTGGACGATACGAGGCGTCTTCGATTTCCAGAGTTTGTTAGTATGTATACGGACGAAACATACAACTTTATTTTTTACGCGAGTAACTGTGTATTGTTGGAGTTCATAGAGTTCGACAATGCCATCAACCTCTGTAGATACTGTGGACCTGATATTGCTGATGAATATCAACAAGGTTTCGTGTATTACATCACAACTACGCGAAGTTTGGACGAGATTGCAATCGGTGAGTTTTTGATGGACGCAAATAGCTGGTGCTTCAGTTGTAATGAAGCACTTTGGAGAATTCAAAGCTCGGTCGAGTGCGGTCATTTAAACGATCTCGACGGTTGCAATTTCGTGTAGACTTTATCAAAATAGCTGACGTAGTACACCCGATTCTCCCATAGGTAAGGAGAGATAATAGTTTTACTATAAGTAAATAACAGCATAGGTGCTCTTTCAGCCACGTTACGAGACATGTCTTCAATTAAAAAGTCGTTACTTTTACTGTCTAGCTCACAATTATAACACAGGATGCACTCTATCAATGCTAGTGTTTTCTCACGCTCTCGTTACATGCATTCTACCACGATGCACAAACTGCATTTTACCAACATCTCCCTAGCTCGTGATGCAGCTGTATTAATTACGCTAATTTAGTCTGAATTAGACGTGATGTATGACAGAATGTGTAGGAGGACTGACATATGTTCGGTCTAAACCCCTAGAGAGAGAGGGGGGTATTAAATCCCTGATCATCCGCGAATAAGTATCAGTCAGTCCTCGAACCTCCAACGATATTGTGCGCGTCTTCTCGAACCGTTCTCCGTCGTCTTCTACCAATCGCTTGAGCCGTTCTCCGTAGTCGTCGTCGTCTACCCGCCGTCTTCTAGGATACACTTGAGCCGTTCTTCCCATAGCCTTCGTCGTCTACCAGCCGTCTTCTACCAAACACTAGAGCCCTTCTCCATAGTCGTCGTCGTCTACCCGTCGTCTTCTAGGATACACTTGGGCCGTTCTTCCCGTCGCCTTCGTCGTCTACCCGTCGTCTTCTACCAACCCCTGACCTGCTCTTTGCTGCCGTTACCTGTACCTTCACCTACTGACAACTCTATCGTCGTTTGACCTATATGTAAGTACAACTTTACTGTTTTGATGTTTTCCTTTTTAAAACGTTGCTTTTGACATGTCATTGTCTTATTTCTAGAAAATGAAAAAGTTCATCAAAAACAAGTTTGAGCGCGAATCGCAATCCTCCTCCTCCTCCTCCTCCCTCCACCTCCCCTCGTTTTTCATTAATAAATACCTTTTCTCGTGAGTTTACAAGGTTTAGGACTAAAGGTACGCGATATGTGGTAAAAATTAACCCCCCTCAATCTGAAATTGCACCTCTAGATTATATTAAAGAAACGATTGATGAAGTTTTACAAAAGATTTTAAGCGGTATAGACGATCATGATATGATAGGTCTGGCTATCAGCAACACGGAAAACATTTTGGACAAACCGATGGGAATTTCTTTTAGGAGAAAAGATCAGATCGATTCTGAAATTATTCTATCTGTCATTTCAAAAATTACTCAGTCAAACGCTAAATTTTTAATCACTGATAGTCTCGAGATACACGTCGACCACGTTAAAATGTTGAAAGGTAACGGTCGAAATATCGGTATTCGCTCCAAGGGGAGATCACTAGCCGTTCTTAGCCATTTAAAAAAAAGCATTGTGACTATAAAAACCAAGAAAAACTGTCTCGCGCATGCTTTAATCGTAGCAAAGGCTAAAGTGGATAATGACTCAAATTTCAAGGCATATTATAAAGGACGGAAAATATTGCCTAAAGTTACAGAACTGTTGAAAAAATCAGGTGTTAATTTAGACAACGGGGGTGGCATACGCGAGCTCCAGCAGTTTCAGACCTATCTCTCAGATTACAAAATAGTTGTGTACAACGGATTGAAATGTGACAACATCTGGTTCGCGGGAGAGAACGAGTCTGAAAAACGTCTACATCTTCTTTATGACGAAGACAACGGGCATTTTAATGTTATTATTAATCTCCCCGCTGCCATGGCAAAACGTTTTATATGTAGAGGATGTCATCGTGGATTTAAGAATCTTTCACGACATGTGTGTGATAGAACATGTTCAGGTTGTCTTAGCACGCCTCCTTGCATTGTAGACGATGTAAAAATATATTGTGAATCATGCTTGAGATATTTTAGAAGTGACTCGTGTTTCAAGCAACACTTGGAGAAACGTTTCCGTAAAAAATCGGTATGCATGGTTCGTAAAAACTGTCCCACATGCCTTAAATTTATAAACGATGATCATGAATGCGGTAAAGTGTTTTGTAGAGTGTGTTTGGATAATGTCTTTCCAGGTCATCAGTGCTATATGAGAAAATTAGGTCTTCCCAGGAACAAACTAGACTGGATGATTGTTTTTTTCGATATCGAATCCACACAGAACACACAGCTCGAGGGTGAAATATTCGAACACAAACCGAATCTACTGGTCGCACAAACAGCTTGTTTTCAATGCATAGGTTCCAACGAGCTAGCAGACTGTTCCGTTTGTGGAACACGACAGATATCTTGCTGGAACGAGCCGGTAGTAGAGTTTCTAGATTTTTTAATTGAACCACGCCCCAAGATCGAGAGAATAATATGTATTTCACACAATGGTCGAAGCTATGATTCACATTTTATTCTCAGACGGTGTATCGAAAAAAGATGGAGACCGTCATTAATAAAAAATGGGCGCAAAATCCTTGTCATGGACATGGAACATATACGCTTCATAGATTCTCTCAGTTTTCTACCTATGCCTCTAAGTGCCCTACCGAAAGCATTTGACTTGAAGGTGAAAAAAGGTTATTACCCGCACTTATTTAATACTGATCAGAATTTAAATTACATAGGGCCTATTCCTACGCCCTATTTCTTTGGCGATGAGTACATGTCTCCGACCGCCTACACAGAGTTTCATAAGTGGTACAAAGAACAACTAGGAAAAGTGTTTGATAACAAGCATGAACTAGAAAGTTATTGTATAGACGATGTCAATGTACTTAGACTAGCCTGTCAATCATTTCGCAAGATGTTTCTAGAAATAGGTAACGTCGATCCTTTCCTCGAAGCTATTACCATAGCATCTGCCTGTAATAAAGTTTTTAGAAGAAACTTTTTAAAACCGGAAACTATAGGCATTGTTCCTTCTTGCGGATATCGATTGGCCGATAAACAATCGGCAGAGGCCATCAAATGGTTAATTTATGAAGCCGAAAACCGTAACATTGTTATTCAACATGCAGGCAATGGTAGGGAAAAACGGTTACCCGAATTCCCTGGTAAAAAAGTAGACGGTTTCTGTGAAGAAACAAAGGAGGTGTTTGAGTATTTAGGGTGTTTTTGGCATGGGTGTCCCCTATGCCAACTCAACAGAGATCAGGTTATTGTTAACACTGAGGAGACACTTGCAGACAGATACGAAGATACATTACAGCGTATAGAGATGATCTGTAAAGCCGGCTATACTTTACACATCATGTGGGGGTGTCAGTTCCGTGAAATACTCGATAAATCACCCGAACTCGAATCTCGTCTTAAAAACAACCCTCTGGTTAATCAGCAACCCATAAATTTTAGAGATGCCCTGTATGGGGGACGAACAGAAGCATTCAAATTAGAGTACACCGTTAAAGAAGGAGAACAAATTTGTTATGTTGACATTATAAGTCTCTACCCCGATATATGTAAAAATTTTAAGTTTCCTTTGAAACACCCTACACATATTTATGTGGGAAAAGAATGTCCCTGTCCTAGTGAGATCTTGAAACTAGATGGTTTTATTAAATGTACCATCCTACCCCCTAAGGATCTCTATCACCCTGTTGCACCTTTTAAAGGCAATTCAAAACTTTTGTTTGCTTTGTGTCATACTTGTGCTCTTAGTATGAACAACGGTTCTTGTAACCATTCACGACAGGAGCGCGCCATTACGGGGACCTGGGTTATTGACGAGATTCGAGAAGCTATTCTTATGGGATACGAATTTATCAAAATTCACGAGTTTATACAGTATGACGTTACACAGTTTGATGGGGTTGAGGGTGGGTTATTCGTAGAGTACATCAACATGTTTTTGAAGCTGAAACAAGAGGCATCGGGTTGGCCTGCCTGGGTTAAAACCGAACAAGACAGAGAAAAATACCTGAGCGATTATAAAGCAAACGAAGGTATCGAATTGTCACCTGAAAACATTTCTAAGAACCCCTGTTTGAGATCCATTAGCAAGTTAGCTTTAAACACGCTATGGGGCAAATTTAGCTTAAGGGATAATCTCAGCCAGACAAAGATAATTAAAGAACCCCGCGAGTTGTTTCAGTTTCTCACAACACCAGGAATTGAAGTACAAGACTTGTTATTCCCGAACGACGATATGGTTTGGATAACGTATAAATACTGTGAAGAAGAGATTAAAGTTAACAACACTGTGAATGTGGCTATTGCAGCCTACGTCACAACGGGGGCGCGACTTAAACTTTACAGTTATCTAAAACAAATTGGACGCTCGGTGCTCTACTGTGATACAGACAGCGTCATCTATGTGAAACGCCCGACCGATATATTCGATATTCCTGTAGGAGACTATCTAGGCGACATGACAAACGAGCTGGAAGAGTATGGACCAAACGCCTATATTGACAAGTTTCTAGGTTCAGGCCCTAAAGCGTACGCCTTCTCGGTGACTAATACCGCTACGGGAGAGGATGTTACTGTATGCAAAGTTCGCGGAATCACTCTCAACTTTCAAAACTGTAAAAAAATCAATTTCGAATCCATTAGAAAATCAATACTTTCCGAGGTTCCTACCCCCATTCAGGTGACAAATCCTAGACAGATTAAAAGGAATCAAAATGGTTTGATTGTCTCTGCCCCCGAGACAAAAACATTCAATGTGGTTTTTAGTAAAAGATGGCGACTTGAGAACAATGACTCACTACCTTTCGGCTACGATTCCTTTTAAGATTACGGGAAACCTTGTCAACGTTAGTAAATACGTGTTATACTAATACAGGTATGTTTATATAGAATGGCTACCAGTCTCTACCCCCATCACAACGAGTACGAGCTGAGCACAGCATTTCACGAGCTTCTCTCGGGGTGGGAAGACCTATATCCGGAATACGAGGATCCTCTCTATGAGAGTTATAGGTTTTATCAAGCCCATGTGGAGTGGGACTTAGAAGATTACGAGATTCATCAATCCTATCAGCTATCCGATCTTTTTTCAACGTTTCTACATCTTCGACATTCCTGGAGAGCTCTATATCCAGGGTATCCTGACGCCGTAGGAGATAATTATCACAATAGTCATTTTTACTTTTATCATTACTCGCCTTCCTATGATGCTAGCTATGAGTATGAATCAGATTGGTCCTAGCTATAATATCTGTATTTCCTGAGATGTATACGTGAGGGTGTATGTAGTAGATGTATGTGTAATAAATAACCGGTTTAAAACACTGACTCATTATTACGCCTACGATGTCTTTTATATAAAAAACATTATTCCTAATAAACCTGCCAGTCTTACCATGTCTATCGAACAGTCCATATCGGCCTTCATCTCCAAAAAACATCTACTATGGTTATCTGTTGAGGAATTAAGTTTTCTTCCAAAATGTTTTCTAATAAAGTACGCAGAAGATGATATAAGACATGTCTGGGAGAGATTGCCCTCTCATTTGAAAGAAGACAAGGAAATGGCGACTTTTAACGCATGTCCGGGCCATAGAGATACGTGGAGTCGTACACAATACGATGGCATGCCTCCCCGCAGAAACCAGTGTCGATTATGTATAAAACAAGCCGGAACAAAGTAAATCAGGTCAGTCTTGGTAATGACATCGGCTGTGTTTGTTCATCCTTTCACTCTCACCCTCAGCGGTCCTTCGTACTGTGGTAAAACTACGTTTGCGATACAGCTAATAAAAAATCTAGACTCGCTCTGTAGTGAGGGAGCATTTAAAAACATTGAGTGGTGTCTAGGCGAATCTAGTGCCGCACCAACCGAGTTGCAACATCTAGTTACATTTCATAAAGGTATTCCAGAATTCAAAAACGATAAACGAGAGCCAAAGTTGATTATTCTAGACGATTTAATGAACCAGGTGTACGGAAGGGAGGTTTCAGATTTGTTTTCTAAATTTTCACATCATAGAAACATCTCTGTGATTCTCATTACACAAAACCTGTTTCATCAGGGCCCGTGTTCCCGTGATATTTCATTAAATACAAAGTATTTGGTTGTTTTCAAAAACCCGCGCGATAAAAGTCAAATTACCTACTTGGCGCGTCAAATCTACCCTGAAAATTGGCAAAGTCTTCATAAAGCGTATCTAGATTCAACTAAACGTCCACACGGTTACTTGTTAATAGATCTGTGTCAAGCTACAAACGATTTATTACGTTTCAGAACAAACATATTCGACAATCCCAGTATAGTTTATGCAAACGTTAGACCCGAGGATGAAAAGGTTAAAGTCACATAAACATTTTTTACATATTTTGAAAGACGCTAATCCTAAAGTAAGGAAATCCATACTTCAGTCGGCAGACGACGATTTAATCAAGGCTCTACTCGAGTGTGTTATAAATACTCTGAACGGAAATCATAAAATATCAGATAAAGTGAAACGTCAACTTTGCAAGTACAAAGGTTGTTTTCGCCAATTGGCACATCCTCAAATCTCGCTTAAAAAGAAACGTAAAATTCTAGTTCAAAAGGGTGGATTTCTTATTCCTCTACTAGGCAGTATTTTATCCGGTGTTATTGGTAGTTTGCTAAATAAATGACGGAGTTGAGAAAAATGTATCTCATATCGCCCGAGTTATTTGATAGATTTCAAAATAAAACGTCACCGACCGAGGAACATTTAGCTAATAAAATGCGCACTGCTTTGTCTAGGAAAAAATATAATTCTGATACACTAGCGCAGTTTAGACGCTATCAAACCCCGTATTTAAAGGCTTTACAAAAGAAAAGAGAGCCAATTCCTATTCATTTTCTAGAGCCTAAACAACAACAACAACAACAACAACAACTTCAACAACGCCCTTTTTTCAAAACAACGAGGCGCAGAAAAGTAAAACGTTTCGATAAAGGTGAACCTGTACCTAATCAGGAGGCTATTGATCAATTTACTAGACGTGAATTAGGGGAGATTGCAGGTTCATACATGTCACCCTATGTTAATAAACGTCACACTATAGATAACGTTTTTGGAATACGTAGAGACGCGGATAATTTTAAAATTGGCGACGAGCCAGTGACTGTCACGAATAATAATATTATTATAGGCGGTAAAACTTACGAAGGCACTAGAGGATTGTGGGAGTTGCTAACTAAAAAACGGGTGGATTACAGTAAATTGGAACAATCAGATTTGGATAGTTATAAGCAAATACTGGAGCAGAGTAAAGCGCATCTCGATAAGTGGGGTAAAGTCAAATCGAGTAAGGGGGAAAAGTATAAGAAAGTTGTAGCCAAGTTATTTCCTGCAAAAAGTAAATGGACGCCGATCGACTAGAAGATTATTTTTATAGCCTAAGACTACCATCTGGCTATGCGTCAGTAGACAAGCTGAAACATGCAAGCGGCTTATCAAGACCAGATGTTGTCAGATGGCTGGAGAAACAAGACACATACACTCTACACAAACCAGCTAGAAAACATTTTCCTCGAAATCCTTACACAGTAAACAATATCGACGATCTATGGGAGATGGACTTGGTCGATATCGTCTCTCTTGCTAAATACAATGACGGCTATAAATATCTTTTGAATATCATCGATGTTTTTTCAAAATATGCATGGAGTGAGCCATTAAAAGATAAGACGGGGAAGAGTATTGTTACAGCTCTCGAGCGTGTATTGAAACAAAGTAATCGCGTACCTATAACTCTACAATCAGATAAGGGTAAAGAGTTTATCAATCAACATGTACAGGCCTTTCTAAAAAAGAGGGGTATTCAGTTTCAAACAACTCAGGACCCTACAGTGAAGGCTGCAGTGGTCGAACGTTATAATAGAACTCAGAAATCGCGAATGTACAAATATTTCACTCGTGAAAACACGTTTCGCTATTTAGACGTTCTACGGGATTTACTAAAAGGTTATAATGATTCTGTTCACTCCACCACAGGCATGGCACCGTCTCAGGTTACACCCCATGATATCAAAACCATATGGCATAGAATGAATAAAAAACGCATTAAACATGGTGTTGTTAAATTCCGTGTAGGCGATTTTGTACGTATAGCTAAACAGAAACGTACGTTTGCTAAAGGCTATGAGGAAAACTTTACGACAGAAATATTTAAAATTGTAAATGTTATTTCTAGACTGCCTCAGCCCGTGTACGAGCTCGTTGATTTAAATAGTGAACCCATCAAAGGAAAATTTTACAACTACGAACTTGTACGTGTACAACCAGGCGAATTCAAAATCGAAAAAATTTTAAAATCGAGACGTAGACGTGGTGTCGTTGAACATTATGTTAAATGGAAGGGGTATAGTGATGATTTCAATTCGTGGGTTAAGGCTTCTAATGTCAAAAAAATCTAATTTTTGTATTTTTTTTTATTTTTGACAGATTATGGACGCATTCAAGGCCAAGTTCAACGAGGGGGGAGCTCAGTCCTCTTACCGTACAATTCCTGAGCTAACGATAAACAGACCTTATCGGATCGAAAAAGCTGAGAGGACCGAGACCAGATACGGGAAGACGATTAAATTATATCTTAAAGATGGAGAAGAATCTTTTTTCATCTACCTGCCAAACAGATATTTTGAAATGTTTACAAACGATTGGATTATATCGGTCAATAGCTTAAAGGAGGAGGTATCCCTCGTATACGAGGGGGTATACCCCGGAAATAAATCTTATATTCTTAGACTGGTCTAGCACAGTGTTGTTTAAAATAAAAGTTTATTATAAAGATGTACGAGGGATTATACCTTGGAAATAAATCTTTTATTCTTAGACTAGTTTAACACAGTAATGCTTAAAATAAAAGGTTATTATAAATCTGTATTGATTTTTTGAATCCCACTATAAAACTCCTTCACATTTAGAACATTTAGTCAGTATACGCCGCTCTTTTCAGATGGAGGGGAATAATTTTTATGTTACTCTACCTTCGGACAGTTCAAAGAGTTTTTTCGAAAACAATACTCTGGCAAGTTTCTCTACAAAACTAGCAAAGCCTCTTTCTTTAAATAGCAATTGGACAGTAGGTTTGGCTGCACTCTCCTACCCCTTTGGATTTGATACACTTGAAACAGAGGTGAAAACTGACGAGAACGATAAATTGACAGCCAATGTCGTTGTGACTAGGGTAGGGCGTGTCGTCTTTCCTGCTCGCGATTACTCTTCTTTTGAAGACTTGTATACGACAATTCGTAATACGGTTTCAGACGCTGGTAAACAAGAGATTTTACTAAATGAGTTCAATTATTATATTATGCGTGATCATATAGATATTGAGAAACTAAAAAAGAATAAAGCTGTATGGGTTCCAGATAGTTCGCCTATAGCTTCAGACGTACGCAATACATTAGCTATTGTTAGGAAGGGTAAAAACGGTATTGATGTTAAAGTGAAATTCCCTTGCAAGATTTTCTATGGGCTAGATGATTTAATTACTACTATACGTAACAGAATACCGTCTGTTGAAGCTCTAGCAGCTGCAAACGAGCAAATACGTAAATTAGTTGTCGCAGACATCCACTCTGCGAACTTGCAACCTAGTCGGCGCCTCTTACCGAGTGGTCTAGGGGAGACTGAACCCGTGTATATTTACACGGATATTATCAGCCCTCAACTGGTGGGAGATAGTTTGGTCCGTAACTTGCGTGTTATTCAATTTCCATCTGCATTAGGGGAACATCAATTTTTACCGATTTACTATTTTCCTGTTGAAAAGAGCTATATATAGTCGATCACTATTAAACTGATGACGAAATTTGGAAATCTCGTGAAATTTGAAGCATCGCCTATACCTACTATAGCTATACTTCACTTTGTAAAGTCAAAAATACACACGTTTTTTTGATTTTGAATTACTTTGTTTAAGACCCTGCAACAGTATGGACGATATAGGTCCAGTCTATCATGCTAGTTATCGCGTTCAAAAGGGAGCGGGAATAGGAAGCTTTCTAGGAGGGATGTTTCGTTTAATACGCCCCCTGTTTGTCAGAGGAGCCAAGGCGGTCGGGAGAGAGGCTTTGAGGACAGGTGCTCATATTTTAAATGACATCAGCATTAAACCGCCCGAACAAGACCTAGAGAGTATAGTTCATAAACGGGTCGCTGAGGCTGTCGACCGGAACATGGTTGGAAAGGGTTTAAAAAGGAGGTTAAAACGAAAACGTGGTCAGTCTGTAGGTAGAGCTCGAGGTGGTAGAGCTCGAGGTGTCAAACGTCTTGCCAGAGAGAAACGCGATATATTTGATTAGAGAGATGCTGTGTAGTAAAACTGAGCTCGACCTGTTCACTGAACGTGCTATTCAAACGGAAATCAGAGGCAATCGTGTCGTGGGTTACAAATCGGTTAGCTCGCTAGATAATGAGACCCAGTTGGAGTTTAATTGTCCGGGGGATACAGAGTATTATCGTGATCTAGCATCTGTCTATTTGTGGCTGAAAATCAAGACTACCAAATTAACAGGGGAAGACTTTACATCCGAAGATACCAGTCAACCCGGTTGTGTCAACTATTTACTGAATAGTCTCTTTTCTGAGGTGAACGTGTCTCTCAATGAAACCACCGTCACCAAAAACACTGATAACTATCAGTATAGAACCATCTTGGAAAGTCTACTGAGCTATACAGAGGATGCAGTGAAAACACATATGACTAATAGTCTATTCTACCTGGACACAGAGGATACGGAAGGGGTCCTTAGTGCTAGTGCTCAAAACAAGGGTTATAGTACCCGTTCGGATATGTTAAAAGACAGTAAACCTGTCGAGCTAATGGGGCGTCTTCATGTAGACTTGTTTAATGTTTCTCAATTAATGTTGAACAATGTTTCGATTCGTATTAAATTGAATAGGGCCAGCCCTTCGTTTTACATGTTTTCGAAAACTAAAGAGGTGACTGGAAAAATTAGAATCTTGGATGCTACGCTATTCATTAAACAAGTAGAAATCAGTTCGCAAAAAGCTCTAGCGATTGAAAAACATTTACTTAAACATACTGCAAACTACCATATCAATAGGGTAGAAGTAAAAAATTTAACTATTCCTAAAGGTTCAAACTCTGTGAACCTAGACAATGTCATACAAGGACCTATTCCCAAGTACATCATTTTCGGTCTCGTAAAAAATGAAAGTTTTGTAGGTAGTTATACCACTAATCCATACCAGTTTATTCACTCCGATTTGGCAAACATTGCCGTCTTTGTGAATGGTGTTACTGTTAATGATCCCGTCAAATGTAATTTTAAACACGAGGAACTGATTGCCACCGCTTATCAAACTCTGTTCTCGGGCACAGGTATCCATCATCAAAATCAAACACATCTGATTACGAAGCACATGTTTTACCATGGTTATACCCTCTTTGCCTTTGATTTAACACCTGATTCATCGGGGGTTGAAACACACTCGAGTCTACCCTTAGCCGGTACAGTACGTATCGAGTTTCGATTCGCAAGTCAGCTGGCCGACTCACTATCCTGTATTGTCTACGCCGTTTATGACGGAACGATTGCTATTGATAATCACAGAGCTGTTTCTCTACTTTACTAAGCACTATGAACACTCTTGAAATTAAAAAAGTTCTAAACTTTAGAAACTTTAAAGGCGTCTATGCTCGCGATAAAATTCCCTCTTATTTTTCCCTACCTGCGACCTTTGTCATTAACCTAGACGTTCAATCACTACCTGGTTCTCATTGGATTGCGATTGCCATCTCCGAGAACGGCTACGGAGAATACTTTGACTCGTACGGCCTACCGCCCCTTCATCACGATCTCGTCACGTTTCTGCAACATCACTCGACACATTGGACCTTCAACAAGAAACGACTTCAAGGAATCGCATCCAGCGTATGCGGCCAGTACTGTTGTCTCTACGTGAAATACCGATCAACACATCACTCTATGAAGACGTTCACAGACATGTTCAGTCCTGTCGACTGCTGCCTCAACGATCGCAGAGTTATCAAGATGTTCCGTCATTCATTTGGAGAGTGTACACCTTGTAAAGATGAAGAAAAAAATCAAACCTGTGTGCCGGAGATGGATATATTTGTAAGACATTGAGAAGCAGGCGTCAGTTGCAAGCAGACTGTCGATCATGGCACTTGTGGTTGACTTTGAATACGTTATCGACCTTGAAGGAAAATGGATAATCAAAGAACTCGCTATTGTCAGTCAAGACTGCAAGAGAGTAGGATGGTTCCTATTTAAATCCGAAGAAAATGATGAACGGATGGTGACGACTGTCTTCAAACACGGCATTAATTGGCAAGATGGATACATCCCTTACGAAGAACTTACCGACATTTTGGAAGAAGCCACCGCCACGACGGGACCCCTCTACGCCTTCAACGAGGAGAAATGTCTGTTTCTCGCAGAAATAACAGGGAGAACATTTATAAATATGAGGAGGGAATGTTCAGCCCCGTATCCCGAAGATATTGCATTTACCGACACGATGAGCTGTACGTTCGCATGCCACCGCCTGCCAAACAAATCATGCGCTCTGCGAAACGCACTCAAGTTGGCAATATGGCTGAATTTCGACTATCTCAAGAAACAACACGTGATTTGTCCGCACCCGACGGAAAGACATGGCGTTAATTTTCTCCTCGGAAAGTATTGAAAACCGTCGAATACATATGTAGAGCATCAGTCTGCGATGGAACTCTCAACAGTCAACACCGACGCTGTGAATACCTCGTCTACAATGGAGGTCTCACCTGGAGGTGAACATGAAGTCTCACCGATCAACACCCGTCGCATTCGAAGAGCGAAACCTTCGAGATTCGTTAGCATTCTACACCGAGTATTCTTCTTGAACCCTGGACATTCGGCATACGTGTCAGTTGGAATATACCCCGAAAAAGATTTTGACTCGTTGGTAGAGATAGGGCGGGTCAATGGCCCGTACGTTCTCTTGAATCCTGCAATGTGGGGGGCTCTAGTAAACGAGCTGCACGAAAAGACGAATAACAAGTATGACACGATCTCGATAAAAAGGGTCGTTAGTCTTGGCAAACCGTACGTCGTCATTAAAACGGACTTTTGGGCTGTGCGACTTTCAGAAGAAGAAGTGAACAATCTTATAAAATATTTTGTCTGTGTGACAAGGCAATCGTTAAAATATGAACTGTTTAGAAGTGATGTCCAGAAATATTATTCTCTAATTAAATCTAGTACTGAGTACGTAACACCTGAAGTGATTTCAGCATGTATTGACTATGAGATTCTTTTTGACGAAGTAAAAGCAATAGAATAAGTGTTGTCTGGATAAATAGTAAATATACTTGAATGATGTTGATTATCAAGTATAATTCTTTTCTATAGTGCTTAGTTGATTTTATTATTTGCCTAGCTATTAATTAAATTTCCTTTGTCAAGTATCATTGAATAACGTTAATTCTTATCTATAATGCTTAATTAATTAAATTTCATGCTTGAAAGATGTTTGTCAAGTAACATGTATGTAACATGATGAATAAAAAAATAACTTATACTGTATAGCGTATGTTTTCTTTAAAAACGTCGAACGATTCTCTCCGTCTCTCAGTTTCTAAACGAACGTCGAAGATGAAGTATCTACTTCTAATTTTTTTGATGACTCAGGTCGTCTTTGCCTGTAAGTAAATGGATACTATTTGAAATAAAACACTTACCCTTGTAAGGTTATCACTTTTCTATTTTGTTTTTAGTAAACCAAACCGAGACTGGAGACGGAGAGAAAAGATCGGCTGATGAATTTAAACTCCTTGCTCGTATCAACCTGAATATCATTCCTAGATCCCGTAGAGATGCAAAACAAGACAATAGCTTTCACTCCAGAGGTAGTCTTAATCCTTTACCTAATATTGCTCAGGTAAATACGGACAATGGAGAATCTCTAGAGTTGAGTACTCTTGTTGGAGGAGTTGTTCAGATAAACATACGTGGGCCGCAAAAAATGAAGCGTCCCTCCCTGCCTCGTTGTCCCAAGAAAATAGTAAACAATTCAACTGCTAATATCGACGACGGATTGGAACCTCCTTGTCCCAGGAAGACACCGAAGAAGAAGAAGAAATCAAATACTGGTCAAACAAACACTATTGTAATAGGATAACTTAAATACAAGTTATGTTAACAAAGACGATAGTCTTGAATCTCCTTGTCCTAGGAAGACCACGAAGAAAAAATCAAATGCTGTTCAAACAGACACTATTGTAATAGGATTACTAAATAAAAGTTATTCATTTGGATATGATTTTATTTTTAAACTATACCTTAATCCCGTCCATCCTATATGCTATATCCCAGGCACATTTTATAAAATTCACGACCATGCGATATAAGAAAACACGAATCTTCCTCGACGAGCTGTAACGTACTGACAAATACTGTCTAAACGCACGACCACATGGCGAGAGGGGGGCATAACAAAAAGTCTCGTTATACCGTCTGGAGGTCTCAAGTGTTCTCGGGATAGGAACTCTCTCTCTCTCTCTCTCTCTCTCTCTCTCTCTCGTCGGGGATCGAGACGCAGAACATCAAGCATGCGTAACACTTGTTTACAAACAATGCACGCCGGATACATTAATTGAGTATGATCAACCTCACAGAGCTCGCGCTCGGAGACATTTTGCATTTTTATTTATTTATAAGAAAACCATTACAGATATTTTATTTATTTATAAGAAAACCATTATAAATATCTCTTTCAAAATAGTACCAATCGAAGTGCAATTATCGTATTATTATCAAGGTTATTTTTATTTTTAATATGCGCTGAAGTACAGCCCGATGGATCATAGCTACCCAAAGCCCGATGGATCATACCTACCCAAACACTACTCACGTAGGAATCTATATCTACCATAGGGTGTTGATATCGTGCATAGCTTTGAGCTTTCGGGTGTTAGTGGTATTTGCCAGAATGCACTGGAAGCATCGAGAACTGTGAATACCTTTGCACCTTCCAATTTGGCAAATATTGCATCAGGAGTTGGCATTGGGTGATGTTCTCTTTTGATGTAAACATTTAAAGGTCTGGGATCCATACAGATTCTGATTGAACCATTGGGTTTGTTGACTACCACAATCGGGTGTACCCAATCTGTAGGTCCTTCTTCCTTGACAATTATCTCATCGTCTACCATTTTCTGTAGTTCTGTTTTAACTTTTTCCTTCACAGTTAGTGGAAGTTTCCTAGCGGCTGATATTTGTGGTACAGCATTGTCATCTAGTGTTATGTTGTGGGAACTGCTCAATTTTCCTAATCCCTGAAATACATCTTTGTATTCTTCAACAATTTGCTTAGCGTTTACAGTAGGTTGTTTATCTATGTTTGTAGCATGTAAACGGCTAACTAGATGTAATTTCTGACAAGCCTCTAATCCTAAAATGGGAGGAGCTTGTGCGCATGCAGACACATAGAATTTCAAGTTTACTTTTCCCTGTTTGTTATGTGTCTCACACTCTAGATCGCAGCTTCCTAGCATCTTTAGTTCATGGCCTGAATAAGCTGTTATGTGATTCGTGGTTGTTTTAAGATGTGGTTTATTTTCAAGTTTTTCAAACATTTGTCTCGAAATTATGTTAACATCTGACCCTGTGTCAAGCTTGAAGTTTATTTTTAAGTTTCTAATGCTTATTTCTTGTGTCCATGATCGCTCTGTTATTGCATTTGTTTGGATATGTCCACAAAAGTACTCTGGATCTCCCAACGAATCTTCATCAGAGTTTGCATTTTGTACAGCAATCTGTCCACAGCAATAGTCTTGTTCACTACCTGAATCCTCCTCTTCCGAGTTTGTTTTTTCTATAGCCAAAACTTTACCCTGAGAGTCATATTTTGCTCTGCAAGCTTTATGGAAGTGACCTGGTCTCCCACATCTTTTACATTCTTTCCCATAAGCTGGACATTCTTGTGGCTTATGTGTTGTTCCACAACGCGAGCATGCAAATGTTTTGTTGCTAGCACTGTTTTTGTCCTGCTGTTTTTGTGTGTTAGTATTATGGTGTTCTGGATTAGGCCTAGGTCGAAATCTTCCTGACCTGTCACCTTTCTTCGATACTGAATGTGTAGTGTGTGACATCATGGCCTGTGTCTGGCGTTTTGGTGACTCGTCAGCCCTGCATAAGTTAATTGCCTTATCAAGAGTCATGGCAGGATCTTTTAGTAGTCTCTCTCGCATAGGCACTTCTATGATACCGCCTATTAACCTATCCTTTATCAAAGAGTCAGTGAGTTCGCCAAACTCACAATCTTTTACCTTTTCGCGTAAATTCATGACATAATCATCTATGGACTGACCCTCAGCCTGATTGTGTGTAAAGAATAAATACCGTAAGTAAGTGGTATTCTTGAATGGTGCATAATGCGCGCCAATTCCATCTAACACTGCTTTTACTGTTCTTTGTTCTCCTTCAGGGGGTATTGTGCGTAGATGGTTGAAGACGGCTAGGCCCTGGTCCCCAATCACATGCAGTAGGTTAGCTATTTGTTTGTTTCTAGGTTTTGTGTCGATATCTGCTGCTTCAAAATAGATTTCATATTTCTGACGCCATCTGCTCCACGATTCGGCTGGAGAATTGCCGGCCTCAAAGGGAGGTGGTTGAGTGTATGTCGTCATTGCTGTGCAATACCATTGATCTGTGGCTTACCTCAGTCGACGATCTTAACTTCTGACACCATGTTTTAAATAACTTTTAGTAATAAGTTGTTAATGATATTTATTATTATTTACTTGTACAAGGTTAAACACATGTTAGTTTAGTAAAGCTCTTAACACGTTGAGCGTTCTATTTAGCTCGGGAGCCATCTTATACTGGTGTTGCCAACTGTCGGCACATGAATGATTGTTGTTGTTGTTGTTAAGATTAAATTATAACTATCGATATTATGACAGTAAACTAAAAACAACCTCAGAGAAATTTGAATTTTTAATTATAGCCATGAATTTGGTCCAGAGCTATTTGTGAGTTAAGTGAAAAGTTTGAACACAAAATGAAGTTCTTGATTAAAGGGTTATCTTGACAGGATAATCATTATTCATGTAGATTTAATTTCCCTTCATTATGTTCAATAAAACTCAACCATTAGGGGGGGGGGGGGGGGTATCAAAAGTATTTGTAGAACTACATGAAGGTATTGAACAGCATGTGCACTTCAGCCCTACATGGAACTAGTAGGCTTTACTACTACAATCACAATCACAGCTTATTTGAAATTAAATCATGGAATTAATTACATAAATCATCGATCTTACATGTCAGTCAAACAGCTTGAACTGACCAATAAAGCACCTACCAAGTTAGCTCAACATTTAAATATAATCAACTGCCTTGGCACTAAAACAAATCGCTGACCAAAACCAATGAAGTATGAATTAAAAAGATACCATCAAATCTAGGGCTACATAAAATAGATGACATTCAGGGGTCGGTCCAATGACGTATCCACCAAATGCTTGGCTGCTCGAAACTAATGAGGCCTGAAATTGTCAAGTTTGATAAATTTGTATTCATACAATTGCCACATGTGTTATATCTCTCTTAGTCATTTATTACATCATTAATAGAGGTACTGGTAACATGTTCTTGACCAGTTCCTTGCAATGTATTTTGATTTCATGAAATAAATAAACAACCAAAGAAACCAGATATCAGTCTAGAA
>CAMDTW010000410.1:0-33016 GCA_945910005.1 Isoperla grammatica | reverse complement strand
TTTCGTCGTTTTTGGTTAAAATATGCATAAAATATAGAAATTGGCTAATTTTAGTCTATCTACCACAAACTTCCAGTTTTAAGAGGAATCTTGCATACGGCTGGATTCCTAAGGGTTTCAACCAAATTGCACAAATCGTTGTTTTAGAGCGTTTCAGGCTCCAATAAGCACAATTTTTCCATTTCGTCACATTTCGATAACTTCTATAGAAGTTACACCCTCCGTTGAAAAATAAGAATTATAGGCTGCATTCTTCAAGAGTATAATGAAAATGCATAAATTGAGTTTTTTCGTCGTTTTTGGTTAAAATATGCATAAAATATAGAAATTGGCTGATTTTAGTCTATCTACCACAAACGTCCAGTTTTAAGAGGAATCTTGCATACGGCTGGGATTCCTAAGGTTTCAACCAAATTGCACAAATCGTTGTTTTAGAGCGTTTCAGGCTCCAATAAGCACAATTTGTCCATTTCGTCAAATTTCGATAACTTCTATAGAAGTTACACCCTCCGTCGAAAAAGAAGAATTATAGGTTGCATTCTTCAAGAGTATAATGAAAATGCATAAATTGAGTTTTTTTCGTCGTTTTTGGTTTAAATATGCATCAAAAATAGACATTGGCTGATTTCAGTCTATCTACCACAAACTTCCAGTTTTAAGAGGAATCTTGCATACGGCCGGGATTCCTAAGGGTTTCAACCAAAGTTGACAAATCGTTGTTTTAGAGCGTTTCAGGCTCCAAAAAGAACAATTTGTCCATTTCGTCACATTTCGATAACTTCTATAGAAGTTACACCCTCCGTTGAAAAATAAGAATTATAGGCTGCATTCTTCAAGAGTATAATGAAAATGCATAAATTGAGTTTTTTCGTCGTTTTTGGTTAAAATATGCAAAAATATAGAAATTGGCTGATTTCAGTCTATCTACCACAAACTTCCAGTTTTAAGAGGAATCTTGCATACGGCTGGGATTCCTAAGGGTTTCAACCAAAGTTGACAAATCGTTGTTTTAGAGCGTTTCAGGCTCCAATAAGCATAATTTGTCCATTTCGTCGCATTTCGATAACTACTTTAGAAGTTACACCAACCGCTTGAAAAATAATAATGTTAGTGTGCATTCTGAAAGAGTATTATGAAAATGCATAAAATTGAGTTTTTTGGTCGTTTTTGGTTAAAATATGAATAAAATATAGAAATTGGCTGATTTTAGTCTATCTACCACAAACTTCCAGTTTTTAAGAGGAATCTTGCATACGGCTGGGATTCCTAAGGGTTTCAACCAAATTGCACAAATCGTTGTTTTAGAGCGTTTCAGGCTCCAATAAACACAATTTGTCCATTTCGTCACATTTCGATAACTTCTATAGAAGTAACACTCTCCGTTGAAAAATAAGAATTATATTTTGCATTCTTCAAGAGTATTATGAAAATGCATAAATTGAGTTTTTTGGTCGTTTTTGGTTAAAATATGGATAAAATATAGAAATTGGCTGATTTCAGTCTATCTACCACAAACTTCGAGTTTTAAGAGGAATCTTGCATACAGCTGGGATTCCTAAGTGTTTCAACCAAAGTTGACAAATCGTTGTTTTAGAGCGTTTCAGGCTCCAATAAGCACAATTTGTCCATTTCGTCGCATTTCGATAACTACTTTAGAAGTTACACCAACCGTTGAAAAATAAGAATTATATTTTGCATTCTTCAAGAGTATTATGAAAATGCATAAATTGAGTTTTTTGGTCGTTTTTGGTTAAAATATGGATAAAATATAGAAATTGGCTGATTTCAGTCTATCTACCACAAACTTCGAGTTTTAAGAGGAATCTTGCATACAGCTGGGATTCCTAAGTGTTTCAACCAAAGTTGACAAATCGTTGTTTTAGAGCGTTTCAGGATCCAATAAGCACAATTTGTCCATTTCGTCACATTTCGATTACTTCTATAGAAGTTACACCCTCCGTTGAAAAATAAGAATTATAGGTTGCATTCTTCAAGAGTATAATGAAAATGCATAAATTGAGTTTTTTCGTCGTTTTTGGTTTAAAATATGCATAAAAAATAGAAATTGGCTTATTTCAGTCTATCTACCACAAACTTCCAGTTTTAAGAGGAATCTTGCATACGGCTGGGATTCCTAAGGGTTACAACCAAAGTTGACAAATCGTTGTTTTAGAGCGTTTCAGGCTCCAATTAACACAATTTGTCCATTTCGTCACATTTCGATAACTTCTATAGAAGTTACACCCTCCGTCGAAAAATAAGAATTATAGGTTGCATTCTTCAAGAGTATAATGAAAATGCATAAATTGAGTTTTTTCGTCGTTTTTGGTTTAAATATGCATAAAAAATAGAAATTGGCTGATTTCAGTCTATCTACCACAAACTTCCAGTTTTAAGAGGAATCTTGCATACGGCTGGGATTCCTAAGGGTTTCAACCAAATTGCTCATATCGTTGTTTTAGAGCGTTTCAGGCTCCAATAAGCACAATTTGTCCATTTCGTCACATTTCGATAACTTCTATAGAAGTTACACCCTCCGTCGAAAAATAAGAATTATAGGTTGCATTCTTCAAGAGTATAATGAAAATGCATAAATTGAGTTTTTTCGTCGTTTTTGGTTAAAATATGCATAAAAAATAGAAATTGGCTGATTTCAGTCTATCTACCACAAACTTCCAGTTTTAAGAGGAATCTTGCATACGGCCGGGATTCCTAAGGGTTTCAACCAAAGTTGACAAATCGTTGTTTTAGAGCGTTTCAGGCTCCAATAAGCAAAATTTGTCCATTTCGTCACATTTCGATAACTTCTATAGAAGTTACACCCTCCGTCAAAAAATAAGAATTATAGGTTGCATTCTTCAAAGGAATAATGAAAATGCATAAATTGAGTTTTTTCGTCGTTTTTGGTTAAAATATGCATAAAAAATAGAAATTGGCTGATTTCAGTCTATCTACCACAAACTTCCAGTTTTAAGAGGAATCTTGCATACGGCCGGGATTCCTAAGGGTTTCAACCAAAGTTGACAAATCGTTGTTTTAGAGCGTTTCAGGCTCCAATAAGCACAATTTGTCCATTTCGTCACATTTCGATAACTTCTATAGAAGTTACACCAACCGTTGAAAAATAATAATGTTAGTGTGCATTCTGAAAGAGTATTATGAAAATGCATAAATTGAGTTTTTTGGTCGTTTTTGGTTAAAATATGAATAAAATATAGAAATTGGCTGATTTTAGTCTATCTACCACAAACTTCCAGTTTTAAGAGGAATCTTGCATACGGCTGGGATTCCTAAGGGTTTCAACCAAATTGCACAAATCGTTGTTTTAGAGCGTTTCAGGCTCCAATAAGCACAATTTGTCCATTTCGTCACATTTCGATAACTTCTATAGAAGTAACACTCTCCGTTGAAAAATAAGAATTATATTTTGCATTCTTCAAGAGTATTATGAAAATGCATAAATTGAGTTTTTTGGTCGTTTTTGGTTAAAATATGGATAAAATATAGAAATTGGCTGATTTCAGTCTATCTACCACAAACTTCGAGTTTTAAGAGGAATCTTGCATACAGCTGGGATTCCTAAGTGTTTCAACCAAAGTTGACAAATCGTTGTTTTAGAGCGTTTCAGGCTCCAATAAGCACAATTTGTCCATTTCGTCACATTTCGATTACTTCTATAGAAGTTACACCCTCCGTTGAAAAATAAGAATTATAGGCTGCATTCTTCAAGAGTATAATGAAAATGCATAAATTGAGTTTTTTCGTCGTTTTTGGTAAAAATATGCATAAAAAATAGAAATAGGCTGATTTCAGTCTATCTACCACAAACTTCCAGTTTTAAGAGGAATCTTGCATACGGCCGGGATTCCTAAGGGTTTCAACCAAAGTTGACAAATCGTTGTTTAAGAGCGTTTCAGGCTCCAATAAGCACAATTTGTCCATTTCGTCACATTTCGATAACTTCTATAGAAGTTGCACCCTCCGTTGAAAAATAAGAATTATAGGCTGCATTCTTCAAGAGTATAATGAAAATGCATAAATTGAGTTTTTTCGTCGTTTTTGGTTAAAATATGCATAAAATATAGAAATTGGCTGATTTCAGTCTATCTACCACAAACTTCCAGTTTTAAGAGGAATCTTGCATACGGCTGGGATTCCTAAGGGTTTCAACCAAAGTTGACAAATCGTTGTTTTAGAGCGTTTCAGGCTCCATTAAGCACAATTTGTCCATTTCGTCGCATTTCGATAACTACTTTAGAAGTTACACCAACCGTTGAAAAATAATAATGTTAGTGTGCATTCTGAAAGAGTATTATGAAAATGCATAAATTGAGTTTTTTGGTCGTTTTTGGTTAAAATATGATAAAATATAGAAATTGGCTGATTTTAGTCTATCTACCACAAACTTCCAGTTTTAAGAGGAATCTTGCATACGGCTGGGATTCCTAAGGGTTTCAACCAAATTGCACAAATCGTTGTTTTAGAGCGTTTCAGGCTCCAATAAGCACAATTTGTCCATTTCGTCACATTTCGATAACTTCTATAGAAGTTACACTCTCCGTTGAAAAATAAGAATTATATTTTGCATTCTTCAAGAGTATTATGAAAATGCATAAATTGAGTTTTTTGGTCGTTTTTGGTTAAAATATGGATAAAATATAGAAATTGGCTGATTTCAGTCTATCTACCACAAACTTCGAGTTTTAAGAGGAATCTTGCATACAGCTGGGATTCCTAAGTGTTTCAACCAAAGTTGACAAATCGTTGTTTTAGAGCGTTTCAGGATCCAATAAGCACAATTTGTCCATTTCGTCACATTTCGATTACTTCTATAGAAGTTACACCCTCCGTTGAAAAATAAGAATTATAGGTTGCATTCTTCAAGAGTATAATGAAAATGCATAAATTGAGTTTTTTCGTCGTTTTTGGTTAAAATATGCATAAAAAATAGAAATTGGCTTATTTCAGTCTATCTACCACAAACTTCCAGTTTTAAGAGGAATCTTGCATACGGCTGGGATTCCTAAGGGTTTCAACCAAATTGCACAAATCGTTGTTTTAGAGCGTTTCAGGCTCCAATAAGCACAATTTGTCCATTTCGTCACATTTCGATAACTACTTTAGAAGTTACACCTACCGTTGAAAAATAATAATGTTAGTGTGCATTCTGAAAGAGTATTATGAAAATGCATAAATTGAGTTTTTTGGTCGTTTTTGGTTAAAATATGAATAAAATATAGAAATTGGCTGATTTTAGTCTATCTACCACAAACTTCCAGTTTTAAGAGGAATCTTGCATACGGCTGGGATTCCTAAGGGTTTCAACCAAATTGCACAAATCGTTGTTTTAGAGCGTTTCAGGCTCCAATAAGCACAATTTGTCCATTTCGTCACATTTCGATAACTTCTATAGAAGTTACACCCTCCGTTGAAAAATAAGAATTATAGGCTGCATTCTTCAAGGGTATAATGAAAATGCATAAATTGAGTTTTTTCGTCGTTTTTGGTTAAATTATGCATAAAATATAGAAATGGGCTGATTTTAGTCTATCTTCCACAAACTTCCAGTTTTAAGAGGAATCTTGCATACGGCTGGGATTCCTAAGGGTTTCAACCAAATTGCACACATCGTTGTTTTAGAGCGTTTCAGGCTCCAATAAGCACAATTTGTCCATTTCGTCACATTTCGATAACTTCTATAGAAGTTACACCCTCCGTCGAAAAATAAGAATTATAGGTTGCATTCTTCAAGAGTATTATGAAAATGCATAAATTGAGTTTTTTCGTCGTTTTTGGTTAAAATATGCATAAAATATAGAAATTGGCTGATTTTAGTCTATCTACCACAAACTTCCAGTTTTAAGAGGAATCTTGCATACGGCCGGGATTCCTAAGGGTTTCAACCAAAGTTGACAAATCGTTGTTTTAGAGCGTTTCAGGCTCCAATAAGCACAATTTGTCCATTTCGTCACATTTCGATAACTTCTATAGAAGTTACACCCTCCGTTGAAAAATAAGAATTATAGGCTGCATTCTTCAAGAGTATAATGAAAATGCATAAATTGAGTTTTTTCGTCGTTTTTGGTAAAATTTGCAATAAATATAGAAATTGGCTGATTTTAGTCTATCTACCACAAACTTCCAGTTTTAAGAGGAATCTTGCATACGGCTGGGATTCCTAAGGGTTTCAACCAAATTGCACAAATCGTTGTTTTAGAGCGTTTCAGGCTCCAATAAGCACAATTTGTCCATTTCGTCACATTTCGATAACTTCTTTAGAAGTTACACCCTCCGTTGAAAAATAAGAATTATAGGCTGCATTCTTCAAGAGTATAATGAAAATGCATAAATTGAGTTTTTTCGTCGTTTTTGGTTAAAATATGCATAAAATATAGAAATTGGCTGATTTCAGTCTATCTACCACAAACTTCCAGTTTTAAGAGGAATCATGCATACGGCTGGGATTCCTAAGGGTTTCAACCAAAGTTGACAAATCGTTGTTTTAGAGCGTTTCAGGCTCCAATAAGCACAATTTGTCCATTTCGTCGCATTTCGATAACTACTTTAGAAGTTACACCAACCGTTGAAAAATAATAATGTTAGTGTGCATTCTGAAAGAGTATTATGAAAATGCATAAATTGAGTTTTTTGGTCGTTTGTGGTTAAAATATGAATAAAATATAGAAATTGGCTGATTTTAGTCTATCTACCACAAACTTCCAGTTTTAAGAGGAATCTTGCATACGGCTGGGATTCCTAAGGGTTTCAACCAAATTGCACAAATCGTTGTTTTAGAGCGTTTCAGGCTCCAATAAGCACAATTTGTCCATTTCGTCACATTTTGATAACTTCTATAGAAGTTACACTCTCCGTTGAAAAATAAGAATTATATTTTGCATTCTTCAAGAGTATTATGAAAATGCATAAATTGAGTTTTTTGGTCGTTTTTGGTTAAAATATGGATAAAATATAGAAATTGGCTGATTTCAGTCTATCTACCACAAACTTCGAGTTTTAAGAGGAATCTTGCATACAGCTGGGATTCCTAAGTGTTTCAACCAAAGTTGACAAATCGTTGTTTTAGAGCGTTTCAGGCTCCAATAAGCACAATTTGTCCATTTCGTTACATTTCGTTTACTTCAATAGAAGTTACACCCTCCGTTGAAAAATAAGAATTATAGGCTGCATTCTTCAAGAGTATAATGAAAATGCATAAATTGAGTTTTTTCGTCGTTTTTGGTTAAAATATGCATAAAATATAGAAATTGGCTGATTTTAGTCTATCTACCACAAACTTCCAGTTTTAAGAGGAATCTTGCATACGGCTGGGATTCCTAAGGGTTTCAACCAAATTGCACAAATCGTTGTTTTTAAGCGTTTCAGGCTCCAATAAGCACAATTTGTCCATTTCGTCACATTTCGATAACTTCTATAGAAGTTACACCCTCCGTCGAAAAATAAGAATTATAGGTTGCATTCTTCAAGAGTATAATGAAAATGCATAAATTGAGTTTTTTCGTCGTTTTTGGTTAAAATATGCATAAAAAATAGAAATTGGCTGATTTCAGTCTATCTACCACAAACTTCCAGTTTTAAGAGGAATCTTGCATACGGCCGGGATTCCTAAGGGTTTCAACCAAAGTTAACAAATCGTTGTTTTAGAGCGTTTCAGGCTCCAATAAGCACAATTTGTCCATTTCGTCACATTTCGATAACTTCTATACAAGTTAAACCCTCCGTCGAAAAATAAGAATTATAGGTTGCATTCTTCAAGAGTATAATGAAAATGCATAAATTGAGTTTTTTCGTCGTTTTTGGTTAAAATATGCATAAAAAATAGAAATTGGCTGATTTTAGTCTATCTACCACAAACTTCCAGTTTTAAGAGGAATCTTGCATACGGCTGGGATTCCTAAGGGTTTCAACCAAATTGCACAAATCGTTGTTTTAGAGCGTTTTAGGCTCCAATAAGCACAATTTGTCCATTTCGTCACATTTCGATAACTTCTATAGAAGTTACACCCTCCGTCGAAAAATAAAAATTATAGGTTGCATTCTTCAAGAGTATAATGAAAATCCATAAATTGAGTTTTTTCGTCGTTTTTGGTTAAAATATGCATAAAAAATAGAAATTAGCTGATTTCAGTCTATCTACCACAAACTTCCAGCTTTAAGAGGAATCTTGCATACGGCCGGGATTCCTAAGGGTTTCAACCAAAGTTGACAAATCGTTGTTTTAGAGCGTTTCAGGCTCCAATAAGCACAATTTGTCCATTTCGTCACATTTCGATAACTTCTATAGAAGTTACACCCTCCGTCGAAAAATAAGAATTATAGGTTGCATTCTTCAAGAGTATAATGAAAATGCATAAATTGAGTTTTTTCGTCGTTTTTGGTTAAAATATGCATAAAAAATAGAAATTGGCTGATTTCAGTCTATCTACCACAAACTTCCAGTTTTAAGAGGAATCTTGCATACGGCCGGGATTCCTAAGGGTTTCACCCAAAGTTGACAAATCGTTGTTTTAGAGCGTTTCAGGCTCCAATAAGCACAATTTGTCCATTTCGTCACATTTCGATAACTTCTATAGAAGTTACACCCTCCGTTGAAAAATAAGAATTATTGGCTGCATTCTTCAAGAGTATAATGAAAATGCATAAATTGAGTTTTTTCGTCGTTTTTGGTTAAATTATGCATAAAATATAGAAATGGGCTGATTTTAGTCTATCTTCCACAAACTTCCAGTTTTAAGAGGAATCTTGCATACGGCTGGGATTCCTAAGGGTTTCAACCAAATTGCACAAATCGTTGTTTTAGAGCGTTTCAGGCTCCAATAAGCACAATTTGTCCATTTCGTCACATTTCGATAACTTCTATAGAAGTTACACCCTCCGTCGAAAAATAAGAATTATAGGTTGCATTCTTCAAGAGTATTATGAAAATGCATAAATTGAGTTTTTTCGTCGTTTTTGGTTAAAATATCCATAAAATATAGAAATTGGCTGCTTTAGTCTATCTACCACAAACTTCCAGTTTTAAGAGGAATCTTGCATACGGCCGGGATTCCTAAGGGTTTCAACCAAAGTTGACAAATCGTTGTTTTAGAGCGTTTCAGGCTCCAATAAGCACAATTTGTCCATTTCGTCACATTTCGATAACTTCTATAGAAGTTACACCCTCCGTTGAAAAATAAGAATTATAGGCTGCATTCTTCAAGAGTATAATGAAAATGCATAAATTGAGTTTTTTCGTCGTTTTTGGTTAAAATTTGCAATAAATATAGAAATTGGCTGATTTTAGTCTATCTACCACAAACTTCCAGTTTTAAGAGGAATCTTGCATACGGCTGGGATTCCTAAGGGTTTCAACCAAATTGCACAAATCGTTGTTTTAGAGCGTTTCAGGCTCCAATAAGCACAATTTGTCCATTTCGTTACATTTCGATAATTTCTATAGAAGTTACACCCTCCGTCGAAAAATAAGAATTATAGGTTGCATTCTTCAAGAGTATAATGAAAATGCATAAATTGAGTTTTTTCGTCGTTTTTGGTTAAAATATGCATAAAAAATAGAAATTGGCTGATTTCAGTCTATCTACCACAAACTTCCATTTTTAAGAGGAATCTTGCATACGGCCGGGATTCCTAAGGGTTTCAACCAAAGTTAACAATTCGTTGTTTTAGAGCGTTTCAGGCTCCAATAAGCACAATTTGTCCATTTCGTCACATTTCGATAACTTCTATAGAAGTTACACCCTCCGTTGAAAAATAAGAATTATAGGCTGCATTCTTCAAGAGTATAATGAAAATGCATAAATTGAGTTTTTTCGTCGTTTTTGGTTAAAATATGCATAAAATATAGAAATTGGCTGATTTTAGTCTATCTTCCACAAACTTCCAGTTTTAAGAGGAATCTTGCATACGGCTGGGATTCCTAAGGGTTTCAACAAAATTGCACAAGACGTTGTTTTAGAGCGTTTCAGGCTCCAATAAGCACAATTTGTCCATTTCGTCACATTTCGATAACTTCTATAGAAGTTACACCCTCCGTCGAAAAATAAGAATTATAGGTTGCATTCTTCAAGAGTATAATGAAAATGCATAAATTTAGTTTTTTCGTCGTTTTTGGTTAAAATATGCATAAAAAATAGAAATTGGCTGATTTCAGTCCATCTACCACAAACTTCCAGTTTTAAGAGGAATCTTGCATACGGCCGGGATTCCTAAGGGTTTCAACCAAAGTTGACAAATCGTTGTTTTAGAGCGTTTCAGGCTCCAATAAGCACAATTTGTCCATTTCGTTACATTTCGATAACTTCTATAGAAGTTACACCCTCCGTCGAAAAATAAGAATTATAGGTTGTATTCTTCAAGAGTATAATGAAAATGCATAAATTGAGGTTTTTCGTCGTTTTTGGTTAAAATATGCATAAAAAATAGAAATTGGCTGATTTCAGTCTATCTACCACAAACTTCCAGTTTTAAGAGGAATCTTGCATACGGCCGGGATTCCTTAGGGTTTCAACCAAAGTTGACAAATCGTTGTTTTAGAGCGTTTCAGGCTCGAATAAGCACAATTTGTCCATTTCGTCACATTTCGATAACTTCTATAGAAGTTACACCCTCCGTTGAAAAATAAGAATTATAGGCTGCATTCTTTAAGAGTATAATGAAAATGCATAAATTGAGTTTTTTCGTCGTTTTTGGTTAAAATATGCATAAAATATAGAAATTGGCTAATTTTAGTCTATCTACCACAAACTTCCAGTTTTAAGAGGAATCTTGCATACGGCTGGGATTCCTAAGGGTTTCAACCAAATTGCACAAATCGTTGTTTTAGAGCGTTTCAGGCTCCAATAAGCACAATTTTTCCATTTCGTCACATTTCGATAACTTCTATAGAAGTTACACCCTCCGTTGAAAAATAAGAATTATAGGCTGCATTCTTCAAGAGTATAATGAAAATGCATAAATTGAGTTTTTTCGTCGTTTTTGGTTAAAATATGCATAAAATATAGAAATTGGCTGATTTTAGTCTATCTACCACAAACGTCCAGTTTTAAGAGGAATCTTGCATACGGCTGGGATTCCTAAGGGTTTCAACCAAATTGCACAAATCGTTGTTTTAGAGCGTTTCAGGCTCCAATAAGCACAATTTGTCCATTTCGTCAAATTTCGATAACTTCTATAGAAGTTACACCCTCCGTCGAAAAAGAAGAATTATAGGTTGCATTCTTCAAGAGTATAATGAAAATGCATAAATTGAGTTTTTTCGTCGTTTTTGGTTAAAATATGCATCAAAAATAGACATTGGCTGATTTCAGTCTATCTACCACAAACTTCCAGTTTTAAGAGGAATCTTGCATACGGCCGGGATTCCTAAGGGTTTCAACCAAAGTTGACAAATCGTTGTTTTAGAGCGTTTCAGGCTCCAAAAAGAACAATTTGTCCATTTCGTCACATTTCGATAACTTCTATAGAAGTTACACCCTCCGTTGAAAAATAAGAATTATAGGCTGCATTCTTCAAGAGTATAATGAAAATGCATAAATTGAGTTTTTTCGTCGTTTTTGGTTAAAATATGCATAAAATATAGAAATTGGCTGATTTCAGTCTATCTACCACAAACTTCCAGTTTTAAGAGGAATCTTGCATACGGCTGGGATTCCTAAGGGTTTCAACCAAAGTTGACAAATCGTTGTTTTAGAGCGTTTCAGGCTCCAATAAGCATAATTTGTCCATTTCGTCGCATTTCGATAACTACTTTAGAAGTTACACCAACCGTTGAAAAATAATAATGTTAGTGTGCATTCTGAAAGAGTATTATGAAAATGCATAAATTGAGTTTTTTGGTCGTTTTTGGTTAAAATATGAATAAAATATAGAAATTGGCTGATTTTAGTCTATCTACCACAAACTTCCAGTTTTAAGAGGAATCTTGCATACGGCTGGGATTCCTAAGGGTTTCAACCAAATTGCACAAATCGTTGTTTTAGAGCGTTTCAGGCTCCAATAAACACAATTTGTCCATTTCGTCACATTTCGATAACTTCTATAGAAGTAACACTCTCCGTTGAAAAATAAGAATTATATTTTGCATTCTTCAAGAGTATTATGAAAATGCATAAATTGAGTTTTTTGGTCGTTTTTGGTTAAAATATGGATAAAATATAGAAATTGGCTGATTTCAGTCTATCTACCACAAACTTCGAGTTTTAAGAGGAATCTTGCATACAGCTGGGATTCCTAAGTGTTTCAACCAAAGTTGACAAATCGTTGTTTTAGAGCGTTTCAGGCTCCAATAAGCACAATTTGTCCATTTCGTCACATTTCGATAACTTCTATAGAAGTTACACCCTCCGTCGAAAAATAAGAATTATAGGTTGCATTCTTCAAGAGTATAATGAAAATGCATAAATTGAGTTTTTTCGTCGTTTTTGGTTAAAATATGCATAAAAAATAGAAATTGGCTGATTTCAGTCTATCTACCACAAACTTCCAGTTTTAAGAGGAATCTTGCATACGGCCGGGATTCCTAAGGGTTTCAACCAAAGTTGACAAATCGTTGTTTTAGAGCGTTTCAGGCTCCAATAAGCAAAATTTGTCCATTTCGTCACATTTCGATAACTTCTATAGAAGTTACACCCTCCGTCAAAAAATAAGAATTATAGGTTGCATTCTTCAAAGGAATAATGAAAATGCATAAATTGAGTTTTTTCGTCGTTTTTGGTTAAAATATGCATAAAAAATAGAAATTGGCTGATTTCAGTCTATCTACCACAAACTTCCAGTTTTAAGAGGAATCTTGCATACGGCCGGGATTCCTAAGGGTTTCAACCAAAGTTGACAAATCGTTGTTTTAGAGCGTTTCAGGCTCCAATAAGCACAATTTGTCCATTTCGTCACATTTCGATAACTTCTATAGAAGTTACACCAACCGTTGAAAAATAATAATGTTAGTGTGCATTCTGAAAGAGTATTATGAAAATGCATAAATTGAGTTTTTTGGTCGTTTTTGGTTAAAATATGAATAAAATATAGAAATTGGCTGATTTTAGTCTATCTACCACAAACTTCCAGTTTTAAGAGGAATCTTGCATACGGCTGGGATTCCTAAGGGTTTCAACCAAATTGCACAAATCGTTGTTTTAGAGCGTTTCAGGCTCCAATAAGCACAATTTGTCCATTTCGTCACATTTCGATAACTTCTATAGAAGTAACACTCTCCGTTGAAAAATAAGAATTATATTTTGCATTCTTCAAGAGTATTATGAAAATGCATAAATTGAGTTTTTTGGTCGTTTTTGGTTAAAATATGGATAAAATATAGAAATTGGCTGATTTCAGTCTATCTACCACAAACTTCGAGTTTTAAGAGGAATCTTGCATACAGCTGGGATTCCTAAGTGTTTCAACCAAAGTTGACAAATCGTTGTTTTAGAGCGTTTCAGGCTCCAATAAGCACAATTTGTCCATTTCGTCACATTTCGATTACTTCTATAGAAGTTACACCCTCCGTTGAAAAATAAGAATTATAGGCTGCATTCTTCAAGAGTATAATGAAAATGCATAAATTGAGTTTTTTCGTCGTTTTTGGTAAAAATATGCATAAAAAATAGAAATAGGCTGATTTCAGTCTATCTACCACAAACTTCCAGTTTTAAGAGGAATCTTGCATACGGCCGGGATTCCTAAGGGTTTCAACCAAAGTTGACAAATCGTTGTTTAAGAGCGTTTCAGGCTCCAATAAGCACAATTTGTCCATTTTCGTCACATTTCGATAACTTCTATAGAAGTTTGCACCCTCCGTTGAAAAATAAGAATTATAGGCTGCATTCTTCAAGAGTATAATGAAAATGCATAAATTGAGTTTTTTCGTCGTTTTTTGGTTAAAATATGCATAAAATATAGAAATTGGCTGATTTCAGTCTATCCACCACAAAACTTCCAGTTTTAAGAGGAATCTTGCATACGGCTGGGATTCCTAAGGGTTTCAACCAAAGTTGACAAATCGTTGTTTTAGAGCGTTTCAGGCTCCATTAAGCACAATTTGTCCATTTCGTCGCATTTCGATAACTACTTTAGAAGTTACACCAACCGTTTGAAAAAATAATAATGTTAGTGTGCATTCTGAAAGAGTATTATGAAAATGCATAAATTGAGTTTTTTGGTCGTTTTTGGTTAAAATATGAATAAAATATAGAAATTGGCTGATTTTTAGTCTATCTACCACAAACTTCCAGTTTTAAGAGGAATCTTGCATACGGCTGGGATTCCTAAGGGTTTCAACCAAATTGCACAAATCGTTGTTTTAGAGCGTTTCAGGCTCCAATAAGCACAATTTGTCCATTTTCGTCACATTTCGATAACTTCTATAGAAGTTACACTCTCCGTTGAAAAAATAAGAATTATATTTTGCATTCTTCAAGAGTATTATGAAAATGCATAAATTGAGTTTTTTTGGTCGTTTTTGGTTAAAAATATGGATAAAATATAGAAATTGGCTGATTTCAGTCTATCTACCACAAACTTCGAGTTTTAAGAGGAATCTTGCATACAGCTGGGGATTCCTAAGTGTTTCAACCAAAGTTGACAAATCGTTGTTTTTAGAGCGTTTTCAGGATCCAATAAGCACAATTTGTCCATTTTCGTCACATTTCGATTACTTCTATAGAAGTTACACCCTCCGTTGAAAAATAAGAATTATAGGTTGCATTCTTCAAGAGTATAATGAAAATGCATAAATTGAGTTTTTTCGTCGTTTTTGGTTAAAATATGCATAAAAAATAGAAATTGGCTTATTTCAGTCTATCTACCACAAACTTCCAGTTTTAAGAGGAATCTTGCATACGGCTGGGATTCCTAAGGGTTACAACCAAAGTTGACAAATCGTTGTTTTAGAGCGTTTCAGGCTCCAATTAACACAATTTGTCCATTTCGTCACATTTCGATAACTTCTATAGAAGTTACACCCTCCGTCGAAAAATAAGAATTATAGGTTGCATTCTTCAAGAGTATAATGAAAATGCATAAATTGAGTTTTTTCGTCGTTTTTGGTTAAAATATGCATAAAAAATAGAAATTGGCTGATTTCAGTCTATCTACCACAAACTTCCAGTTTTAAGAGGAATCTTGCATACGGCTGGGATTCCTAAGGGTTTTCAACCAAATTGCTCATATCGTTGTTTTAGAGCGTTTCAGGCTCCAATAAGCACAATTTGTCCATTTCGTCACATTTCGATAACTTCTATAGAAGTTACACCCTCCGTCGAAAAATAAGAATTATAGGTTGCATTCTTCAAGAGTATAATGAAAATGCATAAATTGAGTTTTTTTCGTCGTTTTTGGTTAAAATATGCATAAAAAATAGAAATTGGCTGATTTCAGTCTATCTACCACAAACTTCCAGTTTTAAGAGGAATCTTGCATACGGCCGGGATTCCTAAGGGTTTCAACCAAAGTTGACAAATCGTTGTTTTTAGAGCGTTTCAGGCTCCAATAAGCAAAATTTGTCCATTTCGTCACATTTCGATAACTTCTATAGAAGTTACACCCTCCGTCAAAAAATAAGAATTATAGGTTGCATTCTTCAAAGGAATAATGAAAATGCATAAATTGAGTTTTTTCGTCGTTTTTGGTTAAAATATGCATAAAAAATAGAAATTGGCTGATTTCAGTCTATCTACCACAAACTTCCAGTTTTAAGAGGAATCTTGCATACGGCCGGGATTCCTAAGGGTTTTCAACCAAAGTTGACAAATCGTTGTTTTAGAGCGTTTCAGGCTCCAATAAGCACAATTTGTCCATTTCGTCACATTTCGATAACTTCTATAGAAGTTACACCCTCCGTCGAAAAATAAGAATTATAGGTTTGCATTCTTCAAGAGTATAATGAAAATGTATAAATTGAGTTTTTTTCGTCGTTTTTTGGTTAAAATATGCATAAAAAAATAGAAATTGGCTGATTTCAGTCTATCTACCACAAACTTCCAGTTTTTAAGAGGAATCTTGCATACAGCTGGGATTCCTAAGTGTTTCAACCAAAGTTGACAAATCGTTGTTTTAGAGCGTTTCAGGCTCCAATAAGCACAATTTGTCCATTTCGTCACATTTCGATTACTTTCTATAGAAGTTACACCCTCCGTTGAAAAATAAGAATTATAGGCTGCATTCTTCAAGAGTATAATGAAAATGCATAAATTGAGTTTTTTTCGTCGTTTTTGGTAAAAATATGCATAAAAAAATAGAAATAGGCTGAATTCAGTCTATCTACCACAAACTTCCAGTTTTAAGAGGAATCTTGCATACGGTCGGGATTCCTAAGGGTTTCAACCAAAGTTGACAAATCGTTGTTTAAGAGCGTTTCAGGCTCCAATAAGCACAATTTGTCCATTTCGTCACATTTCGATAACTTCTATAGAAGTTACACCCTCCGTTTGAAAAAATAAGAATTATAGGCTGCATTCTTCAAGAGTATAATGAAAATGCATAAATTGAGTTTTTTTCGTCGTTTTTGGTTAAAATATGCATAAAATATAGAAATTGGCTGATTTCAGTCTATCTACCACAAACTTCCAGTTTTAAGAGGAATCTTGCATACGGCTGGGATTCCTAAGGGTTTCAACTAAAGTTGACAAATCGTTGTTTTAGAGCGTTTTCAGGCTCCAATAAGCACAATTTGTCCATTTTATCGCATTTCGATAACTACTTTAGAAGTTACACCTACCGTTGAAAAATAATAATGTTAGTGTGCATTCTGAAAGAGTATTATGAAAATGCATAAATTGAGTTTTTTGGTCGTTTTTGGTTAAAATATGAATAAAATATAGAAATTGGCTGATTTTAGTCTATCTACCACAAACTTCCAGTTTTAAGAGGAATCTTGCATACGGCTGGGATTCCTAAGGGTTTCAACCAAATTGCACAAATCGTTGTTTTAGAGCGTTTCAGGCTCCAATAAGCACAATTTGTCCATTTCGTCACATTTCGATAACTTCTATAGAAGTTACACCCTCCGTTGAAAAATAAGAATTATAGGCTGCATTCTTCAAGAGTATAATGAAAATGCATAAATTGAGTTTTTTCGTCGTTTTTGGTTAAATTATGCATAAAATATAGAAATGGGCTGATTTTAGTCTATCTTCCACAAACTTCCAGTTTTAAGAGGAATCTTGCATACGGCTGGGATTCCTAAGGGTTTCAACCAAAGTTGACAAATCGTTGTTTAAGAGCGTTTCAGGCTCCAATAAGCACAATTTGTCCATTTCGTCACATTTCGATAACTTCTATAGAAGTTGCACCCTCCGTTGAAAAATAAGAATTATAGGCTGCATTCTTCAAGAGTATAATGAAAATGCATAAATTGAGTTTTTTCGTCGTTTTTGGTTAAACTATGCATAAAATATAGAAATTGGCTTATTTCAGTCTATCTACCACAAACTTCCAGTTTTAAGAGGAATCTTGCATACGGCTGGGATTCCTAAGGGTTTCAACCAAAGTTGACAAATCGTTGTTTTAGAGCGTTTCAGGCTCCATTAAGCACAATTTGTCCATTTCGTCGCATTTCGATAACTACTTTAGAAGTTACACCAACCGTTGAAAAATAATAATGTTAGTGTGCATTCTGAAAGAGTATTATGAAAATGCATAAATTGAGTTTTTTGGTCGTTTTTGGTTAAAATATGAATAAAATATAGAAATTGGCTGATTTTAGTCTATCTACCACAAACTTCCAGTTTTAAGAGGAATCTTGCATACGGCTGGGATTCCTAAGGGTTTCAACCAAATTGCACAAATCGTTGTTTTAGAGCGTTTCAGGCTCCAATAAGCACAATTTGTCCATTTCGTCACATTTCGATAACTTCTATAGAAGTTACACTCTCCGTTGAAAAATAAGAATTATATTTTGCATTCTTCAAGAGTATTATGAAAATGCATAAATTGAGTTTTTTGGTCGTTTTTGGTTAAAATATGGATAAAATATAGAAATTGGCTGATTTCAGTCTATCTACCACAAACTTCGAGTTTTAAGAGGAATCTTGCATACAGCTGGGATTCCTAAGTGTTTCAACCAAAGTTGACAAATCGTTGTTTTAGAGCGTTTCAGGATCCAATAAGCACAATTTGTCCATTTCGTCACATTTCGATTACTTCTATAGAAGTTACACCCTCCGTTGAAAAATAAGAATTATAGGTTGCATTCTTCAAGAGTATAATGAAAATGCATAAATTGAGTTTTTTCGTCGTTTTTGGTTAAAATATGCATAAAAAATAGAAATTGGCTTATTTCAGTCTATCTACCACAAACTTCCAGTTTTAAGAGGAATCTTGCATACGGCTGGGATTCCTAAGGGTTACAACCAAAGTTGACAAATCGTTGTTTTAGAGCGTTTCAGGCTCCAATTAACACAATTTGTCCATTTCGTCACATTTCGATAACTTCTATAGAAGTTACACCCTCCGTCGAAAAATAAGAATTATAGGTTGCATTCTTCAAGAGTATAATGAAAATGCATAACTTGAGTTTTTTCGTCGTTTTTGGTTAAAATATGCATAAAAAATAGAAATTGGCTGATTTCAGTCTATCTACCACAAACTTCCAGTTTTAAGAGGAATCTTGCATACGGCTGGGATTCCTAAGGGTTTCAACCAAATTGCTCATATCGTTGTTTTAGAGCGTTTCAGGCTCCAATAAGCACAATTTGTCCATTTCGTCACATTTCGATAACTTCTATAGAAGTTACACCCTCCGTCGAAAAATAAGAATTATAGGTTGCATTCTTCAAGAGTATAATGAAAATGCATAAATTGAGTTTTTTCGTCGTTTTTGGTTAAAATATGCATAAAAAATAGAAATTGGCTGATTTCAGTCTATCTACCACAAACTTCCAGTTTTAAGAGGAATCTTGCATACGGCCGGGATTCCTAAGGGTTTCAACCAAAGTTGACAAATCGTTGTTTTAGAGCGTTTCAGGCTCCAATAAGCAAAATTTGTCCATTTCGTCACATTTCGATAACTTCTATAGAAGTTACACCCTCCGTCAAAAAATAAGAATTATAGTTTGCATTCTTCAAAGGAATAATGAAAATGCATAAATTGAGTTTTTTCGTCGTTTTTGGTTAAAATATGCATAAAAAATAGAAATTGGCTGATTTCAGTCTATCTACCACAAACTTCCAGTTTTAAGAGGAATCTTGCATACGGCCGGGATTCCTAAGGGTTTCAACCAAAGTTGACAAATCGTTGTTTTAGAGCGTTTCAGGCTCCAATAAGCACAATTTGTCCATTTCGTCACATTTCGATAACTTCTATAGAAGTTACACCCTCCGTCGAAAAATAAGAATTATAGGTTGCATTCTTCAAGAGTATAATGAAAATGTATAAATTGAGTTTTTTCGTCGTTTTTGGTTAAAATATGCATAAAAAATAGAAATTGGCTGATTTCAGTCTATCTACCACAAACTTCCAGTTTTAAGAGGAATCTTGCATACAGCTGGGATTCCTAAGTGTTTCAACCAAAGTTGACAAATCGTTGTTTTAGAGCGTTTTCAGGCTCCAATAAGCACAATTTGTCCATTTCGTCACATTTCGATTACTTCTATAGAAGTTACACCCTCCGTTGAAAAATAAGAATTATAGGCTGCATTCTTCAAGAGTATAATGAAAATGCATAAATTGAGTTTTTTTCGTCGTTTTTGGTAAAAAATATGCATAAAAAAATAGAGGCTGAATTCAGTCTATCTACCACAAACTTCCAGTTTTAAGAGGAATCTTGCATACGGTCGGGATTCCTAAGGGTTTCAACCAAAGTTGACAAATCGTTGTTTAAGAGCGTTTCAGGCTCCAATAAGCACAATTTGTCCATTTCGTCACATTTCGATAACTTCTATAGAAGTTACACCCTCCGTTGAAAAATAAGAATTATAGGCTGCATTCTTCAAGAGTATAATGAAAATGCATAAATTGAGTTTTTTCGTCGTTTTTGGTTAAAATATGCATAAAATATAGAAATTGGCTGATTTCAGTCTATCTACCACAAACTTCCAGTTTTAAGAGGAATCTTGCATACGGCTGGGATTCCTAAGGGTTTCAACTAAAGTTGACAAATCGTTGTTTTAGAGCGTTTCAGGCTCCAATAAGCACAATTTGTCCATTTTGTCGCATTTCGATAACTACTTTAGAAGTTACACCTACCGTTGAAAAATAATAATGTTAGTGTGCATTCTGAAAGAGTATTATGAAAATGCATAAATTGAGTTTTTTGGTCGTTTTTGGTTAAAATATGAATAAAATATAGAAATTGGCTGATTTTAGTCTATCTACCACAAACTTCCAGTTTTAAGAGGAATCTTGCATACGGCTGGGATTCCTAAGGGTTTCAACCAAATTGCACAAATCGTTGTTTTAGAGCGTTTCAGGCTCCAATAAGCACAATTTGTCCATTTCGTCACATTTCGATAACTTCTATAGAAGTTACACCCTCCGTTGAAAAATAAGAATTATAGGCTGCATTCTTCAAGAGTATAATGAAAATGCATAAATTGAGTTTTTTCGTCGTTTTTGGTTAAATTATGCATAAAATATAGAAATGGGCTGATTTTAGTCTATCTTCCACAAACTTCCAGTTTTAAGAGGAATCTTGCATACGGCTGGGATTCCTAAGGGTTTCAACCAAATTGCACACATCGTTGTTTTAGAGCGTTTCAGGCTCCAATAAGCACAATTTGTCCATTTCGTCACATTTCGATAACTTCTATAGAAGTTACACCCTCCGTCGAAAAATAAGAATTATAGGTTGCATTCTTCAAGAGTATTATGAAAATGCATAAATTGAGTTTTTTCGTCGTTTTTGGTTAAAATATGCATAAAATATAGAAATTGGCTGATTTTAGTCTATCTACCACAAACTTCCAGTTTTAAGAGGAATCTTGCATACGGCCGGGATTCCTAAGGGTTTCAACCAAAGTTGACAAATCGTTGTTTTAGAGCGTTTCAGGCTCCAATAAGCACAATTTGTCCATTTCGTCACATTTCGATAACTTCTATAGAAGTTACACCCTCCGTTGAAAAATAAGAATTATAGGCTGCATTCTTCAAGAGTATAATGAAAATGCATAAATTGAGTTTTTTCGTCGTTTTTGGTAAAATTTGCAATAAATATAGAAATTGGCTGATTTTAGTCTATCTACCACAAACTTCCAGTTTTAAGAGGAATCTTGCATACGGCTGGGATTCCTAAGGGTTTCAACCAAATTGCACAAATCGTTGTTTTAGAGCGTTTCAGGCTCCAATAAGCACAATTTGTCCATTTCGTCACATTTCGATAACTTCTTTAGAAGTTACACCCTCCGTTGAAAAATAAGAATTATAGGCTGCATTCTTCAAGAGTATAATGAAAATGCATAAATTGAGTTTTTTCGTCGTTTTTGGTTAAAATATGCATAAAATATAGAAATTGGCTGATTTCAGTCTATCTACCACAAACTTCCAGTTTTAAGAGGAATCATGCATACGGCTGGGATTCCTAAGGGTTTCAACCAAAGTTGACAAATCGTTGTTTTAGAGCGTTTCAGGCTCCAATAAGCACAATTTGTCCATTTCGTCGCATTTCGATAACTACTTTAGAAGTTACACCAACCGTTGAAAAATAATAATGTTAGTGTGCATTCTGAAAGAGTATTATGAAAATGCATAAATTGAGTTTTTTGGTCGTTTGTGGTTAAAATATGAATAAAATATAGAAATTGGCTGATTTTAGTCTATCTACCACAAACTTCCAGTTTTAAGAGGAATCTTGCATACGGCTGGGATTCCTAAGGGTTTCAACCAAATTGCACAAATCGTTGTTTTAGAGCGTTTCAGGCTCCAATAAGCACAATTTGTCCATTTCGTCACATTTCGATAACTTCTATAGAAGTTACACTCTCCGTTGAAAAATAAGAATTATATTTTGCATTCTTCAAGAGTATTATGAAAATGCATAAATTGAGTTTTTTGGTCGTTTTTGGTTAAAATATGGATAAAATATAGAAATTGGCTGATTTCAGTCTATCTACCACAAACTTCGAGTTTTAAGAGGAATCTTGCATACAGCTGGGATTCCTAAGTGTTTCAACCAAAGTTGACAAATCGTTGTTTTAGAGCGTTTCAGGCTCCAATAAGCACAATTTGTCCATTTCGTTACATTTCGATAACTTCAATAGAAGTTACACCCTCCGTTGAAAAATAAGAATTATAGGCTGCATTCTTCAAGAGTATAATGAAAATGCATAAATTGAGTTTTTTCGTCGTTTTTGGTTAAAATATGCATAAAATATAGAAATTGGCTGATTTTAGTCTATCTACCACAAACTTCCAGTTTTAAGAGGAATCTTGCATACGGCTGGGATTCCTAAGGGTTTCAACCAAATTGCACAAATCGTTGTTTTTGAGCGTTTCAGGCTCCAATAAGCACAATTTGTCCATTTCGTCACATTTCGATAACTTCTATAGAAGTTACACCCTCCGTCGAAAAATAAGAATTATAGGTTGCATTCTTCAAGAGTATAATGAAAATGCATAAATTGAGTTTTTTCGTCGTTTTTGGTTAAAATATGCATAAAAAATAGAAATTGGCTGATTTCAGTCTATCTACCACAAACTTCCAGTTTTAAGAGGAATCTTGCATACGGCCGGGATTCCTAAGGGTTTCAACCAAAGTTAACAAATCGTTGTTTTAGAGCGTTTCAGGCTCCAATAAGCAAAATTTGTCCATTTCGTCACATTTCGATAACTTCTATACAAGTTAAACCCTCCGTCGAAAAATAAGAATTATAGGTTGCATTCTTCAAGAGTATAATGAAAATGCATAAATTGAGTTTTTTCGTCGTTTTTGGTTAAAATATGCATAAAAAATAGAAATTGGCTGATTTTAGTCTATCTACCACAAACTTCCAGTTTTAAGAGGAATCTTGCATACGGCTGGGATTCCTAAGGGTTTCAACCAAATTGCACAAATCGTTGTTTTAGAGCGTTTTAGGCTCCAATAAGCACAATTTGTCCATTTCGTCACATTTCGATAACTTCTATAGAAGTTACACCCTCCGTCGAAAAATAAAAATTATAGGTTGCATTCTTCAAGAGTATAATGAAAATCCATAAATTGAGTTTTTTCGTCGTTTTTGGTTAAAATATGCATAAAAAATAGAAATTAGCTGATTTCAGTCTATCTACCACAAACTTCCAGCTTTAAGAGGAATCTTGCATACGGCCGGGATTCCAAAGGGTTTCAACCAAAGTTGACAAATCGTTGTTTTAGAGCGTTTCAGGCTCCAATAAGCACAATTTGTCCATTTCGTCACATTTCGATAACTTCTATAGAAGTTACACCCTCCGTCGAAAAATAAGAATTATAGGTTGCATTCTTCAAGAGTATAATGAAAATGCATAAATTGAGTTTTTTCGTCGTTTTTGGTTAAAATATGCATAAAAAATAGAAATTGGCTGATTTCAGTCTATCTACCACAAACTTCCAGTTTTAAGAGGAATCTTGCATACGGCCGGGATTCCTAAGGGTTTCACCCAAAGTTGACAAATCGTTGTTTTAGAGCGTTTCAGGCTCCAATAAGCACAATTTGTCCATTTCGTCACATTTCGATAACTTCTATAGAAGTTACACCCTCCGTTGAAAAATAAGAATTATTGGCTGCATTCTTCAAGAGTATAATGAAAATGCATAAATTGAGTTTTTTCGTCGTTTTTGGTTAAATTATGCATAAAATATAGAAATGAGCTGATTTTAGTCTATCTTCCACAAACTTCCAGTTTTAAGAGGAATCTTGCATACGGCTGGGATTCCTAAGGGTTTCAACCAAATTGCACAAATCGTTGTTTTAGAGCGTTTCAGGCTCCAATAAGCACAATTTGTCCATTTCGTCACATTTCGATAACTTCTATAGAAGTTACACCCTCCGTCGAAAAATAAGAATTATAGGTTGCATTCTTCAAGAGTATTATGAAAATGCATAAATTGAGTTTTTTCGTCGTTTTTGGTTAAAATATCCATAAAATATAGAAAATGGCTGCTTTAGTCTATCTACCACAAACTTCCAGTTTTAAGAGGAATCTTGCATACGGCCGGGATTCCTAAGGGTTTCAACCAAAGTTGACAAATCGTTGTTTTAGAGCGTTTCAGGCTCCAATAAGCACAATTTGTCCATTTCGTCACATTTCGATAACTTCTATAGAAGTTACACCCTCCGTTGAAAAATAAGAATTATAGGCTGCATTCTTCAAGAGTATAATGAAAATGCATAAATTGAGTTTTTTCGTCGTTTTTGGTTAAAATTTGCAATAAATATAGAAATTGGCTGATTTTAGTCTATCTACCACAAACTTCCAGTTTTAAGAGGAATCTTGCATACGGCTGGGATTCCTAAGGGTTTCAACCAAATTGCACAAATCGTTGTTTTAGAGCGTTTCAGGCTCCAATAAGCACAATTTGTCCATTTCGTTACATTTCGATAATTTCTATAGAAGTTACACCCTCCGTCGAAAAATAAGAATTATAGGTTGCATTCTTCAAGAGTATAATGAAAATGCATAAATTGAGTTTTTTCGTCGTTTTTGGTTAAAATATGCATAAAAAATAGAAATTGGCTGATTTCAGTCTATCTACCACAAACTTCCAGTTTTAAGAGGAATCTTGCATACGGCCGGGATTCCTAAGGGTTTCAACCAAAGTTAACAATTCGTTGTTTTAGAGCGTTTCAGGCTCCAATAAGCACAATTTGTCCATTTCGTCACATTTCGATAACTTCTATAGAAGTTACACCCTCCGTTGAAAAATAAGAATTATAGGCTGCATTCTTCAAGAGTATAATGAAAATGCATAAATTTAGTTTTTTCGTTGTTTTTGGTTAAAATATGCATAAAAAATAGAAATTGGCTGATTTCAGTCCATCTACCACAAACTTCCAGTTTTAAGAGGAATCTTGCATACGGCCGGGATTCCTAAGGGTTTCAACCAAAGTTGACAAATCGTTGTTTTAGAGCGTTTCAGGCTCCAATAAGCACAATTTGTCCATTTCGTTAAATTTCGATAACTTCTATAGAAGTTACACCCTCCGTCGAAAAATAAGAATTATAGGTTGTATTCTTCAAGAGTATAATGAAAATGCATAAATTGAGGTTTTTCGTCGTTTTTGGTTAAAATATGCATAAAAAATAGAAATTGGCTGATTTCAGTCTATCTACCACAAACTTCCAGTTTTAAGAGGAATCTTGCATACGGCCGGGATTCCTTAGGGTTTCAACCAAAGTTGACAAATCGTTGTTTTAGAGCGTTTCAGGCTCGAATAAGCACAATTTGTCCATTTCGTCACATTTCGATAACTTCTATAGAAGTTACACCCTCCGTTGAAAAATAAGAATTATAGGCTGCATTCTTTAAGAGTATAATGAAAATGCATAAATTGAGTTTTTTCGTCGTTTTTGGTTAAAATATGCATAAAATATAGAAATTGGCTAATTTTAGTCTATCAACCACAAACTTCCAGTTTTAAGAGGAATCTTGCATACGGCTGGGATTCCTAAGGGTTTCAACCAAATTGCACAAATCGTTGTTTTAGAGCGTTTCAGGCTCCAATAAGCACAATTTTTCCATTTCGTCACATTTCGATAACTTCTATAGAAGTTACACCCTCCGTTGAAAAATAAGAATTATAGGCTGCATTCTTCAAGAGTATAATGAAAATGCATAAATTGAGTTTTTTCGTCGTTTTTGGTTAAAATATGCATAAAATATAGAAATTGGCTGATTTTAGTCTATCTACCACAAACGTCCAGTTTTAAAAGGAATCTTGCATACGGCTGGGATTCCTAAGGGTTTCAACCAAATTGCACAAATCGTTGTTTTAGAGCGTTTCAGGCTCCAATAAGCACAATTTGTCCATTTCGTCAAATTTCGATAACTTCTATAGAAGTTACACCCTCCGTCGAAAAAGAAGAATTATAGGTTGCATTCTTCAAGAGTATAATGAAAATGCATAAATTGAGTTTTTTCGTCGTTTTTGGTTAAAATATGCATCAAAAATAGACATTGGCTGATTTCAGTCTATCTACCACAAACTTCCAGTTTTAAGAGGAATCTTGCATACGGCCGGGATTCCTAAGGGTTTCAACCAAAGTTGACAAATCGTTGTTTTAGAGCGTTTCAGGCTCCAAAAAGAACAATTTGTCCATTTCGTCACATTTCGATAACTTCTATAGAAGTTACACCCTCCGTTGAAAAATAAGAATTATAGGCTGCATTCTTCAAGAGTATAATGAAAATGCATAAATTGAGTTTTTTCGTCGTTTTTGGTTAAAATATGCATAAAATATAGAAATTGGCTGATTTCAGTCTATCTACCACAAACTTCCAGTTTTAAGAGGAATCTTGCATACGGCTGGGATTCCTAAGGGTTTCAACCAAAGTTGACAAATCGTAGTTTTAGAGCGTTTCAGGCTCCAATAAGCACAATTTGTCCATTTCGTCACATTTCGATAACTACTTTAGAAGTTACACCAACCGTTGAAAAATAATAATATTAGTGTGCATTCTGAAAGAGTATTATGAAAATGCATAAATTGAGTTTTTTGGTCGTTTTTGGTTAAAATATGCATAAAATATAGAAATTGGCTGATTTTAGTCTATCTACCACAAACTTCCAGTTTTAAGAGGAATCTTGCATACGGCCGGGATTCCTAAGGGTTTCAACCAAAGTTGACAAATCGTTGTTTTAGAGCGTTTCAGGCTCCAATAAGCACAATTTGTCCATTTCGTCACATTTCGATTACTTCTATAGAAGTTACACCCTCCGTTGAAAAATAAGAATTATAGGCTGCATTCTTCAAGAGTATAATGAAAATGCATAAATTGAGTTTTTTCGTCGTTTTTGGTAAAAATATGCATAAAAAATAGAAATAGGCTGATTTCAGTCTATCTACCACAAACTTCCAGTTTTAAGAGGAATCTTGCATACAGCTGGGATTCCTAAGTGTTTCAACCAAAGTTGACAAATCGTTGTTTTAGAGCGTTTCAGGCTCCAATAAGCACAATTTGTCCATTTCGTCACATTTCGATTACTTCTATAGAAGTTACACCCTCCGTTGAAAAATAAGAATTATAGGCTGCATTCTTCAAGAGTATAATGAAAATGCATAAATTGAGTTTTTTCGTCGTTTTTGGTAAAAATATGCATAAAAAATAGAAATAGGCTGATTTCAGTCTATCTACCACAAACTTCCAGTTTTAAGAGGAATCTTGCATACGGCCGGGATTCCTAAGGGTTTCAACCAAAGTTGACAAATCGTTGTTTAAGAGCGTTTCAGGCTCCAATAAGCACAATTTGTCCATTTCGTCACATTTCGATAACTTCTATAGAAGTTGCACCCTCCGTTGAAAAATAAGAATTATAGGCTGCATTCTTCAAGAGTATAATGAAAATGCATAAATTGAGTTTTTTCGTCGTTTTTGGTTAAAATATGCATAAAATATAGAAATTGGCTGATTTCAGTCTATCTACCACAAACTTCCAGTTTTAAGAGGAATCTTGCATACGGCTGGGATTCCTAAGGGTTTCAACCAAAGTTGACAAATCGTTGTTTTAGAGCGTTTCAGGCTCCATTAAGCACAATTTGTCCATTTCGTCGCATTTCGATAACTACTTTAGAAGTTACACCAACCGTTGAAAAATAATAATGTTAGTGTGCATTCTGAAAGAGTATTATGAAAATGCATAAATTGAGTTTTTTGGTCGTTTTTGGTTAAAATATGAATAAAATATAGAAATTGGCTGATTTTAGTCTATCTACCACAAACTTCCAGTTTTAAGAGGAATCTTGCATACGGCTGGGATTCCTAAGGGTTTCAACCAAATTGCACAAATCGTTGTTTTATAGCGTTTCAGGCTCTAATAAGCACAATTTGTCCATTTCGTCACATTTCGATAACTTCTATAGAAGTTACACTCTCCGTTGAAAAATAAGAATTATATTTTGCATTCTTCAAGAGTATTATGAAAATGCATAAATTGAGTTTTTTGGTCGTTTTTGGTTAAAATATGGATAAAATATAGAAATTGGCTGATTTCAGTCTATCTACCACAAACTTCGAGTTTTAAGAGGAATCTTGCATACAGCTGGGATTCCTAAGTGTTTTAACCAAAGTTGACAAATCGTTGTTTTAGAGCGTTTCAGGATCCAATAAGCACAATTTGTCCATTTCGTCACATTTCGATTACTTCTATAGAAGTTACACCCTCAGTTGAAAAATAAGAATTATAGGCTGCATTCTTCAAGAGTATAATGAAAATGCATAAATTGAGTTTTTTCGTCGTTTTTGGTTAAAATATGCATAAAAAATAGAAATTGGCTTATTTCAGTCTATCTACCACAAACTTCCAGTTTTAAGAGGAATCTTGCATACGGCTGGGATTCCTAAGGGTTTCAACCAAAGTTGACAAATCGTTGTTTTAGAGCGTTTCAGGCTCCAATTAACACAATTTGTCCATTTCGTTACATTTCGATAACTTCTATAGAAGTTACACCCTCCGTCGAAAAATAAGAATTATAGGTTGCATTCTTCAAGAGTATAATGAAAATGCATAAATTGAGTTTTTTCGTCGTTTTTGGTTAAAATATGCATAAAAAATAGAAATTGGCTGATTTCAGTCTATCTACCACAGACTTCCAGTTTTAAGAGGAATCTTGCATACGGCTGGGATTCCTAAGGGTTTCAACCAAATTGCTCATATCGTTGTTTTAGAGCGTTTCAGGCTCCAATAAGCACAATTTGTCCATTTCGTCACATTTCGATAACTTCTATAGAAGTTACACCCTCCGTCCAAAAATAAGAATTATAGGTTGCATTCTTCAAGAGTATAATGAAAATGCATAAATTGAGTTTTTTCGTCGTTTTTGGTTAAAATATGCATAAAAAATAGAAATTGGCTGATTTCAGTCTATCTACTACAAACTTCCAGTTTTAAGAGGAATCTTGCATACGGCCGGGATTCCTAAGGGTTTCAACCAAAGTTGACAAATCGTTGTTTTAGAGCGTTTCAGGCTCCAATAAGCACAATTTGTCCATTTCGTCACATTTCGATAACTTCTATAGAAGTTACACCAACCGTTGAAAAATAATAATGTTAGTGTGCATTCTGAAAGAGTATTATGAAAATGCATAAATTGAGTTTTTTGGTCGTTTTTGGTTAAAATATGCATAAAATATAGAAATTGGCTGATTTCAGTCTATCTACCACAAACTTCCAGTTTTAAGAGGAATCTTGCATACGGCTGGGATTCCTAAGGGTTTTAACCAAATTGCACAAATCGTTGTTTTAGAGCGTTTCAGGCTCCAATAAGCACAATTTGTCCATTTCGTTACATTTCGATAACTTCTATAGAAGTTACACTCTCCGTTGAAAAATAAGAATTATATTTTGCATTCTTCAAGAGTATTATGAAAATGCATAAATTGAGTTTTTTGGTCGTTTTTGGTTAAAATATGGATAAAATATAGAAATTGGCTGATTTCAGTCTATCTACCACAAACTTCGAGTTTTAAGAGGAATCTTGCATACAGCTGGGATTCCTAAGTGTTTCAACCAAAGTTGACAAATCGTTGTTTTAGAGCGTTTCAGGCTCCAATAAGCACAATTTGTCCATTTCGTTACATTTCGATAACTTCAATAGAAGTTACACCCTCCGTTGAAAAATAAGAATTATAGGCTGCATTTTTCAAGAGTATAATGAAAATGCATAAATTGAGTTTTTTCGTCGTTTTTGGTTTAAATATGCATAAAATATAGAAATTGGCTGATTTTAGTCTATCTACCACAAACTTCCAGTTTTAAGAGGAATCTTGCATACGGCTGGGATTCCTAAGGGTTTCAACCAAATTGCACAAATCGTTGTTTTTGAGCGTTTCAGGCTCCAATAAGCACAATTTGTCCATTTCGTCACATTTCGATAACTTCTATAGAAGTTACACCCTCCGTCGAAAAATAAGAATTATAGGTTGCATTCTTCAAGAGTATAATGAAAATGCATAAATTGAGTTTTTTCGTCGTTTTTGGTTAAAATATGCATAAAAAATAGAAATTGGCTGATTTCAGTCTATCTACCACAAACTTCCAGTTTTAAGAGGAATCTTGCATACGGCCGGGATTCCTAAGGGTTTCAACCAAAGTTAACAAATCGTTGTTTTAGAGCGTTTCAGGCTCCAATAAGCACAATTTGTCCATTTCGTCACATTTCGATAACTTCTATACAAGTTAAACCCTCCGTCGAAAAATAAGAATTATAGGTTGCATTCTTCAAGAGTATAATGAAAATGCATAAATTGAGTTTTTTCGTCGTTTTTGGTTAAAATATGCATAAAAAATAGAAATTGGCTGATTTTAGTCTATCTACCACAAACTTCCAGTTTTAAGAGGAATCTTGCATACGGCTGGGATTCCTAAGGGTTTCAACCAAATTGCACAAATCGTTGTTTTAGAGCGTTTCAGGCTCCAATAAGCACAATTTGTCCATTTCGTCACATTTCGATAACTTCTATAGAAGTTACACCCTCCGTCGAAAAATAAGAATTATAGGTTGCATTCTTCAAGAGTATAATGAAAATCCATAAATTGAGTTTTTTCGTCGTTTTTGGTTAAATAATGCATAAAAAATAGAAATTGGCTGATTTCAGTCTATCTACCACAAACTTCGAGCTTTAAGAGGAATCTTGCATACGGCCGGGATTCCTAAGGGTTTCAACCAAAGTTGACAAATCGTTGTTTTAGAGCGTTTCAGGCTCCAATAAGCACAATTTGTCCATTTCGTCACATTTCGATAACTTCTATAGAAGTTACACCCTCCGTCGAAAAATAAGAATTATAGGTTGCATTCTTCAAGAGTATAATGAAAATGCATAAATTGAGTTTTTTCGTCGTTTTTGGTTAAAATATGCATAAAAAATAGAAATTGGCTGATTTCAGTCTATCTACCACAAACTTCCAGTTTTAAGAGGAATCTTGCATACGGCCGGGATTCCTAAGGGTTTCACCCAAAGTTGACAAATCGTTGTTTTAGAGCGTTTCAGGCTCCAATAAGCACAATTTGTCCATTTCGTCACATTTCGATAACTTCTATAGAAGTTACACCCTCCGTTGAAAAATAAGAATTATTGGCTGCATTCTTCAAGAGTATAATGAAAATGCATAAATTGAGTTTTTTCGTCGTTTTTGGTTAAAATATGCATAAAATATAGAAATTGGGCTAATTTTTAGTCTATCTACCACAAACTTCCAGTTTTAAGAGGAATCTTGCATACGGCTGGGATTCCTAAGGGTTTCAACCAAATTGCACAAATCGTTGTTTTAGAGCGTTTCAGGCTCCAATAAGCACAATTTTTCCATTTCGTCACATTTCGATAACTTCTATAGAAGTTACACCCTCCGTTGAAAAATAAGAATTATAGGCTGCATTCTTCAAGAGTATAATGAAAATGCATAAATTGAGTTTTTTCGTCGTTTTTGGTTAAAATATGCATAAAATATAGAAATTGGCTGATTTTAGTCTATCTACCACAAACGTCCAGTTTTAAGAGGAATCTTGCATACGGCTGGGATTCCTAAGGGTTTCAACCAAATTGCACAAATCGTTGTTTTAGAGCGTTTCAGGCTCCAATAAGCACAATTTGTCCATTTCGTCACATTTCGATAACTTCTATAGAAGTTACACCCTCCGTCGAAAAAGAAGAATTATAGGTTGCATTCTTCAAGAGTATAATGAAAATGCATAAATTGAGTTTTTTCGTCGTTTTTGGTTAAAATATGCATCAAAAATAGACATTGGCTGATTTCAGTCTATCTACCACAAACTTCCAGTTTTAAGAGGAATCTTGCATACGGCCGGGATTCCTAAGGGTTTCAACCAAAGTTGACAAATCGTTGTTTTAGAGCGTTTCAGGCTCCAAAAAGAACAATTTGTCCATTTCGTCACATTTCGATAACTTCTATAGAAGTTACACCCTCCGTTGAAAAATAAGAATTATAGGCTGCATTCTTCAAGAGTATAATGAAAATGCATAAATTGAGTTTTTTCGTCGTTTTTGGTTAAAATATGCATTAAATATAGAAATTGGCTGATTTCAGTCTATCTACCACAAACTTCCAGTTTTAAGAGGAATCTTGCATACGGCTGGGATTCCTAAGGGTTTCAACCAAAGTTGACAAATCGTAGTTTTAGAGCGTTTCAGGCTCCAATAAGCACAATTTGTCCATTTCGTCACATTTCGATAACTACTTTAGAAGTTACACCAACCGTTGAAAAATAATAATGTTAGTGTGCATTCTGAAAGAGTATTATGAAAATGCATAAATTGAGTTTTTTGGTCGTTTTTGGTTAAAATATGCATAAAATATAGAAATTGGCTGATTTTAGTCTATCTACCACAAACTTCCAGTTTTAAGAGGAATCTTGCATACGGCCGGGATTCCTAAGGGTTTCAACCAAAGTTGACAAATCGTTGTTTAAGAGCGTTTCAGGCTCCAATAAGCACAATTTGTCCATTTCGTCACATTTCGATAACTTCTATAGAAGTTACACCCTCCGTTGAAAAATAAGAATTATAGGCTGCATTCTTCAAGAGTATAATGAAAATGCATAAATTGAGTTTTTCGTCGTTTTTGGTTTAAATATGCATAAAATGTAGAAATTGGCTGATTTCAGTCTATCTACCACAAACTTCCAGTTTTAAGAGGAATCTTGCATACGGCTGGGATTCCTAAGGGTTTCAACCAAAGTTGACAAATCGTTGTTTTAGAGCGTTTCAGGCTCCAATAAGCATAATTTGTCCATTTCGTCGCATTTCGATAACTACTTTAGAAGTTACACCAACCGTTGAAAAATAATAATGTTAGTGTGCATTCTGAAAGAGTATTATGAAAATGCATAAATTGAGTTTTTTGGTCGTTTTTGGTTAAAATATGAATAAAATATAGAAAT